>CAUYRH010133885.1:0-22230 GCA_963574655.1 Perodicticus potto
GGGCGCCTGTAGTCCCAGCTACTTGGGAGGCGGAGGCAAGAGACTCGCTTGAGCCCAGGAATTGGAGGTTGCTGTGAGCTGTGATGCCACAGCACTCTATCCAGGGTGACAGCTTGAGGCTCTGTCTCAAAAAAAAAGAAATATCCAACTCTATTACCAGAATTACCTGAATTCTAAACACAGAGCTCCAGCAAAGGGAGGGTTCATCCACTGTATCTCTCACTGTATCACATGGCCTAGGAATAAGTAATGTGCTGTCTGCAGTCAGTACATTCATAAAAGTGGTACATAAATCATATTCTAGCAAATAAAGTCTTAGTTTTTTTTTTTGAGACAGAGCCTCAAGCTGTCACCCTGGGTAGAGTGCTGTGGCATCACAGCTCACAGCAACCTCTAATTCCTGGGCTCAAGCAAATCTCCTGCCTCTGCCTCCCAAGTAGCTGGGACTACAGGCGCCCGCCACAACGCCTGGACATTTTTTGGCTGCAAGCATCATTGTTGTTTGGCGGGCCCGGGCTGGATTCGAACCCGCGAGCTCAGGTGTACGTGGCTGGCGCCTTAGCCCGTTGAGGCACAGGTGCCGAGCCAAAGTCTTAGTTTTTTAAGACTACAAGTACAACTTCAAATGGAAAAAATTACCAAGCTAACTTTTAGAAAGCCTTATTCTTGTCTTAGGAAAATTATATCTATTCTTTGGGTCACAGTTTGCCTCTTTAAGGCAAGGAGAAAATTATGGCACGAAGTAGATGCTCAATAAATTATTGGTGGAATGAATGAGCAAATGATTCTACGACTCAAACATTCCATGATCTTATCTTTTATCTTCCTTTCTGATTGATCAAGTATCAGTGGCTTTAAACAATTAAGTTTCACTCTGTCTCTGTCAAAAAATAAATGACCTGAAGACAATAGTTGTTGGAAACTGGGAGTCTGTATTGTAAAAGAAATTCATTGGAAGAATGAAAATTTAACTCCTTCATAAGTGATGGTTTTCATATTTGATAATGCCCGTTTTCAGGACATCATTTAAGCTGGAACTTATGGGTGGCATCTGTGGCTCATCAAATAGGTTGCCGGCCCATATACCGAAGGTGGCGGGTTCAAACCCGGCCTCCGCCGAACTGCAAAACAGAAAAATAGCCGGGCATTGTGGCGGGCGCCTGTAGACCCAGCTACTCGGGAGGCTGAGGCAGGAGAATCGCCTAAGCCCAGGAGTTGGAGGTTGCTGTGAGCTGTGTGATGCTACGGCACTCTACTGAGGGCGATAAAGTGTTACTCTGTCTCTGCAAAAAAAAAAAAAAAAGAAAGAAAAAAAGAAATTGGACTGTAGCTAAAAAGTGGTTGAATGTGGCAATTTTATATGCTTTTTCATAAGAGGCCTGCCTACTACTGAATAGTGGCGTCGTCTGTGGATCACTTAATGCAAGTGTTAAAGCTTCAATCATCGCAATGGTTCAGGAAGAAATCGCTATTATAGCGCACGTGTAATAGCAGAGGTTCATAGTTCTGTCTCTGGAATCATTAAGAAGGAGCCAAATTTAGCATACCTGAGTGAGGGAACTCCCTAACATATGATAGAAAAAAAAGTTAAAACGAAAAGTTTCAGTGCTTAATAAAGCAGTGTTTACTGATATGCCGCAGTGTTTGCATTTTGTGGGTGTGTGTGTATTTGGAGGGAGCCATATTTATTAGTATTAATGCGATCAGTACCAAAAATGAAAACACAGAATGGAGACGGGGGGAGGATAGTTACATTATCTGAAGGGCCTATTCCAAATCCAGGCCTGTACACATCTGGAGTCTCCCTTAAATTTAACTTCACCTGTCTGGTCTTTCTGATACTGAGATGATAGTCAGTTGTACACTTATCACAGGAAAATGTGATTTTTAACTTTAATTCTAAAAGTCTTCAGAATGAGCATCCTGGAAGTTACAAGAAAAGAATGATGTCACCTCATGGAAGTCCTTCTTGCTTTTTGTGTTTTTCCCAATGTATCTCTACCACAGATTGTCCTGTCTGTCCAGCTTAGATTATTTCACTCTTTTTTCTGCCCCTTCCTCACTCCCCGTCTTTGTGTTTTAGTCAGCTGTCACATGGTCCTAAAGTGTCTCTTTTATTGAACAGAATTTTCTAACACTATTTTTACTTCTAAAAGTTGAAGGGTGTGGACGGTGCCTGTGGCTCAGTGGGTAGGGTGTCAGCCCCATATACTGAAGGTGGCGGGTTCAAACTTGGTCCTGGCCAAACTGCAACAAAAAAAATAGCCGGGCGTTGTGGTGGGCACCTGTAGTCCCAGCTACTCGGGAGGCTGAGGCAAGAGAATCACCTAAGCCCAGGAGTTGGAGGTTGCTGTGAGCTGTGATGCCACAGCACTCTACCAAGGGTGATAAAGTGAGACTCTGTCTCTACAAAAAAAAAAAAAAAACGTTGAAGGGCGAGGTGGCTAAATTCCTCTATCTTTAAGCCACATGACTAAAACTACTTTTCTTAAAAAAATCTGTGCAGTAAAACTAAGTTCCTCACCAGCACAAACACACACATTTGTTGTGAACAAGTAACGCAGCCAGTCATACCATTCACAGTAATCTCCAGTTGACTGTTCCTTATGGCTGAACAGAAGAACTAAGTTACCTTTCAGAGATGAACAAAAGTGAGCTCTTAGGGAATCACAAGTGCTTGGGGGAAAAGGAGTTACTTTTGTGCGTTGATGACCACATGTTAGAAAGATGCACAGGTGTGTACATGTAAAAAGATCTGGATCTGCTTTCCCAAGTCAGACTTGGGCGGGCAGCCAGGAGAAAACCTTAAGAAATCAAAGTTTGTGTGCCAGGAGCTGCATGAAGTGCAGAATGCTCATGTTGGCTGAATAAAGCTGCAAAGTCTGGACCACACTAAGTCTTGGGTAGAAACGACTTCACTGTTTTTGGTTTTTTTTTTTAAGAGACAGTGTCTCACTTTGTTGTACTGGGTAGAGTGCCGTGGCATCACAGCTCATAGAAACCTCCAACTCCTGGGCTTAGGCAATTCTCTTGCCTCGTCTCCTGAGTAGCTGGGACTACAGGCGTCCACCACAATGCCCGGCTGTTCTTTGTTGCAGTTTGGCCAGGGTCAGGTTTGAACCCGCCACCCTCGGTTCATATGGGGCCACAGGCGCCGCCCGATTTCACTGTTTTGTTTACACCTGCTAGATATTTCCAAAAGTGTTGAAAACTCCATCTTATAAGGGAGGAAGAACATTACTAATTCCTTAGGAGCAGTGGGCACTTTATATCCATCTTTAGCTATGAATCCACAGGCTAGCTATGAGAATGCAGACAGGCCCTTTTCCTACCCTCAAGGGACTTATATTCTACTGAGGAATGTAAGGGTAGGAAACATACGGTTTATTTTTAAACAGTGTGTTTATTGTATTTTCAAATGATATTCTCAGTCTATTTTATTTTAACCTCCAAACATGATTTCAGGTGACATATTTCTAAATTTAAAGTGATGATGCTATTTGTAATCTGAAAATAAATATAATACATTATTTTGTCTGTTATGTCAAGACACTTTGGACACACTGTAGTGTATTAACAAATTATCCTGAATGTCCTGGCCTTTTGCTCCCCATTAGTTAGGAGAAAGCACAGATCTCTGAAATTATATGTAACAGTGTAAGGTAACATTTACTAGGTGATGTCTCCTGACTGGTTCTGCCACACCCCAAAGTTTGAGAATCACAGAACAGCGCTGCTGCTGGAGGATGGTCTTGTCATGGATGCTTACACATGACCCTTAATAAGCCGCATTTTGTACTCTTTTGTAAAAAGAGTACTCACAAGTCCTGATTTTTTTTTTTGCAGTTTGTTTTTGGGGGGCCGGGGCTAGGTTTGAACCCACCACCTCTGGCATATGGGGCCGGTGCCCTACTCCTTTGAGCCACAGGGGCCGCCCTACAAGTCCTAATTTTATACCCATTTTACATGTACAATCTGATGAGTTTTTTGTTTTTGAGACTGAGTCTCATTTCTAGCCCCCGGTAGAGTGCTGTGGCTCCATAGCTCACAGCAACCTCAAACTCTTGGGCTTGAGCAATCCTCCTGCCTCAGCCTCCCAAGTAGCTGGGACTACAGGCACCTGCCACAGTGCCCAGCTAGTTTTTTTTTTTTGTTTTTTTTTTTTAGAGATGGGGGTCTGGCTTTTGCTCAGAATGGTCTCAAACTCGTGAGCTCAAAGACCCACCTGCCTCAGCCTCCTAAGTGCTGGGATTACAGGCATGAGCCACCACACCCAGCCTTCAATTTGATGAGTTTTGAAAGATATGTACATGTGTTTATCCATCACCATAATCAAGATATAGAGCACTTCCTTAATCCCCCAAAGTTCCTGTACACCTCTTCATAATCAACCCCCCCCCGCCCCCCAGCTCTCACCGTCCCACAGATCTCCTTTCTACCATAGGTTAGATTTGCATTGTCTAGAATGTCATATAAATGTAACCATGAAGTGTGTAACCTTTGGAGTCTGGCTTCTTCCACTTTAGCATAATGCTTTTCGTATTTGTCCATGTGGTTACCCCTCTCAGAAGTCTGCTACTAAGTACTGTTGTATAGTTGTACCTCAATTTGTTTATCTGTTCACCAGTTGGCAGGTATTTGAGTTGTTTTCAGTTTGGGGCTATTATGAATCATGCTGCTGTGAACATTTAGGTATAAAGAAATAACACTGGAATTCTAGGAAATTCAACAGAACAATCTGGAGGGTAACAAGCTGCTTCTCTCTGGGAGGAGGTGTCAAGTGGTTGAGACAAGTAGAGAAGCAAGGGTTTTTTTGGTATTTAAAAAAAAAAAAAAGGCAGCTATAGCCGAAACCCTAAAAACTGCCTGTACTGAGCAGGCAGAGGACTGCTGATCAGGCTTCTTTACTGCCTGGGAAAATGGATTGCAACATGATTGGCAAGATGGAATAATATGCACACTTAGTTGTTTTATTTTGACAGGGACTGAAATTGAGCCAAGAAACTCAAACCTATTTTCCTGGTCCCTTCTTCAGGATATGTTTGAAGGCCTGTCCAGGCAGCAGAGACAAAGAGCTCTATATCAGAGTCAGACAGACTTTACTGGCTGTGGGGCCTTGGCCAGAGAGAGGTCACCTTGGTAAATGGACATAAAAAGACCTACCTATCTCAGGGGCAGTATAAACTGAGTATCTGCATAAAGCACTTAACAAGGGTCTGGTGTATAAGGATGGCCCAGGAAACATGTGTTATGACTTATAAATCATATAATACTTGTAGGAAGAAAATACAAAAGTTTCATTAAAAGTCAGAATATTTTAATGTGTTTTAAAAGTCACTCTGCAAATTCTCTCTGTATTATTTACATAGCCATTGAAGAATAAATTAATCTGAATCTGGCTAGAGTTTTAGAAACGTAGCACCTCAGTCACAAAAGCTCCGAGTGGCTGCCCCATTAGCCAGCCTCTCGGTAACTGTCTAATCCCAAAGCTCCCACTGGCTTCTCAGACCAGAGGGTTCGCCTCCTCAGTGTGTGAGCAAGTCAGATGCATGAGCACCTCACCTCCTGAGAGCTGGGGGGTGGGCGGGGGTATGTGACATGCTGCCCACGGAACTTCAGTCTCCTCTGAAAGGGGCCCCTGGCGGAGTGGAAGGAACACCGGCTGGAAGGGGAGGACTTGGGTTTGAATTCTGACTTACTACCCTCCCAGCCCACTTCGTTTCTGTCTCTTTCTGGTCTGAACTTCTTTGCTCATCTCTACTGTGGGGTAACAGCATTACCTCACCAGGCTGAAGCAGGATTACACCATGTTTCAGTGCCAGGACTGTCTCAACAAATGCTTGTTGACGTTGTTAATTGCACGCTGTTTTGTACCCTCTTTCCTATTTCCCATCTCCAAAGACCACTGGCTGCCTGTAACTTAAAGGAAATGGAGCTACTTTAAAGAGTGATTGGGGAATCTCCAGTAGACAATCGATATTGCCCTGAATATTTCCCTTCCAGAAACTTTGGGGCTTTTTTTTCGTCTGGCCAAGACTCAAACTAGTGCCTGGGTTTTATTTTATTTATTTATTTATTTATTTATTTATTTATTTATTTGAGACAGAGCCTCAAGCTGTCACCCTGGATAGAGTGCTGTGACATCACAGCTCACAGCAACCTCCAATTCCTGGGCTCAAGCGAAGCTCCTGTCTCCGCCTCCCAAGTAGCTGGGACCACAGGCGCCCGCCATAACGCCCGCCATTTTTTTTTTTTTTTTTTTTTGGTTGCAGCCGTCATTGTTGCTTAGCGGGCCCGGGCTGGATTCGAACCCGCCAGCTCAGGTGCACGTGGCTGACGCCTTAGCCGGTTGAGCCACAGACGCCGAGCCTCGTGCCTGGGTTTTAAGTGTGAGCGCAGCCGCAGGACTGGGCCTAGTTTCTGCTGGGTGGGTTACCCGGGGTGCTCTTGAGGGCCGCCGCTCCCTCCCTCCCTTTCCCGAGCCCACCCCCGGACCCCCACTTACCCTGCTCTGCGCGGGCGAACCCAGCGCGCCGCCGCGCCCTTCGGCGGCCTTGCTTTTATTGATTTGTTCCGCGCGCTCTCCCGGCTTCCGGCGCGGACGCCGGGTGCCAGCCGTTTTGCTCCAGGCTACGTGAGAAGCGTGGGTTTTCCCCTTTCCGGCACCCGGGCCCCTCCGTGGGTGGGCCGGCCTGGGGCTCCCTCCGGGGCGTGCCCGCGCGCTTCCGTCCGTCTGCGCCACCTCGGCCCAAAGGAAGGTGCGCAGAGGTGTCGCCCCTCCACAAGCTCCCCGAGGGGAAACGCCTCTCCCGCGAGCCCAGGGACGCGGCACCGGTCCCGGGGGACCTGCGGGCGTTTGAATGTTCGCGCGCTTTTCCCATTGGCGCTCGGGCGAAGGGCGGGGCCCAGGTGTGTGTGGGGGGGTTTACGAGTGCTGGGTATTGAACCCAGGTGGCTTCTAAGCGTTCTCGAAGAGAAGCCTACTTGTAGTGGTTTTCCTCGGCCTCCTTTCCTCCACAAAAAGGGAGGTGTTTAAAAAAAAATTCCGCCTTAAGATACTTTAGTGTGTTTACTGCTGTTTGCGGTCGCGTCTAGCTGTTTTGCAATTGCATCTTTATTGAGGAAGGAGGGAAAAAGGTAGAGAGAACTGGGAATTGTTTTGTGTATGTGGTTTCTTGGACCTTTCCACTTTTTCTTAAAAAAAATTAGTTAAAAGAAATGTTAGTTTTAGTGCCACAAAACGTACGTGTTAAGAAAAATTTAAAACTTAAAACTAAGAGTTTAATGGAATGAATGTAACAAAGGCACAGTTTCTCATTTTCAATGAGAAACTCTGGTCTATTATCATTTTGGCTTGTAGTTTTGTTCTCGACTAGTAAAGGGGAGAGCACCAGATTCTCATGGCTTCCCTCCCCATCCCCTTTTCTTTTTCAGGCCAGAGCACAACCACCAGACGAGAACAGAAGGAAGCCAGTTTTGGGGAAACTTGGCACTCTATTCGCGACAGGAAGGAGAAGGAACATCAGGAACGGTCTAGAGAGTCCCCCCGGCTCGATTGCTAAACCAGTCTCCCCCAAAGATGTAACCTCTTCTAAACTCCCTGAAAGAGAGAGTGAGAAGAGTAAATCTCAGAGCCCCCAACCAAAGCAAACGGACAGGAGCGAGAAGGGCGCCCCCCTGCAGGGGCCCCTTGAGGCAGAAGGCGAGCACTCTGAGAGCTGCGTCCAGGCCGCCCCCGCTGACGCCGAGCTGTCACCTTGCTCTAGCAGCGCTGCAGCGGCCACAACTGTGCAGCAGTGCCATGAAAGTGATTCACCCCAATTAGAACCTCTGGAGGCAGAGGGAGAGACTTTCCCAGATGCCACCGCCGGTGCCAAGCAGCTGCATTCCTCACCCGGGAATTCCTCCAGGCAAGAGGAGTTAGAGACGCCCTCCCGCAGTCCGAGGGAGGACGCTTCGCTCCGCGCTGCCTGCGAACAGGAGACTTCTCGGGGTGCAAGGGGTGCGTCGGGGTCGCCCACCCGGGAGCGGTGGGCGGGACGTGTAGGCGAGGTCCTTGACGGAGTCCCCGGCGTGTGTGCCGAGGGAGGCTCTCTGGAGCTCCTAGACGGGCGCAGCCAGCCCCCCGAGGACGCACCTGCTCTGCCAGGTGACCCTTCAAACAAGGGGGCCGAGAATAGGGCCGGTTCCGGGCAGGCCTGCAGCACAGCCCGGTCTGGAGGGAGCGACTCCCGGGCGGGCGAGCGCGCGCATCCCGCCACGGTGTTGACTCTGGACATATACTTGAGGAAGACTGAAGTGGAGCAGGTGGACGAGCCGGGCCTGATTACCGACAGGGCAGAAGATTGCGGAGACTCGGACGACATGGAGAAGAGGTCGAGCGGGCGCAGGTCCGGGAGGCGGAGGAAGTCGCAGAAATCCGCCGACTCCCCGGGTGCAGACGCCGAGCTGCCCGACAGCGCGGCGAGAGACGACGCGGTGTTTGACTACGAGGTGGCGCCAAACGCGGCCACCGACAGCGGCTCTGCGGAAAAGAAAGTGAAATCTCCGCCAGCGGCCCCCGACGGGGGCGTTGCCTCCGCCGGGAGCCCGGAGTCCAAGCCCAGCCCCAAAGGGCAGCTCCGAGGGGAGTCGGAGCGGAGCAAACAGCCGCTCCCGGCCTCGTCCCCCACCAAGAGGAAAGGCAGGAGCCGCGCCCCCGAGGCCGTGCCCGCCCCGCCTGCCGGCGGCCCGCGGGCTCCCGGCAAGGAGTCCCCACTCAAGAGGGCGCCCGACTCCGGCCCCGGCCCGGCCGACTGCGGGGAGGAGGCGGCGCGGGTCGTGCCCCGCGAGCTCACGGTCCGGAGCAGCTCGCTGCTGCCCGAGTTCAAGCCCGAGCACAAGAGGGGCCCGCTGCCCAACCATTTGGACGGCCGGGCGGAGGGAGGTCGAAGCAAAGAGCTGGGCAGATCGGCCGGAGCCTCCGGACCTGCTGACGCCGACGGCTTGAAGCCCAGGAACCATTTCGGGGCGGGCAGGTCGACGGTGACCACCAAAGTGACCCTGTAAGTATGCGGAATGGGCCCGGGCGGAGTTGCGTGTCCGCAGACGCGCTGGGGCCCGCTCCGAGGGGTTGGGGGTCTTCCCATTTGTGAAAGAGACGTCTCTGCCCAGAATTTCCCCGCGGTTAAACTTAATATGATGAGGGGCCAGTTTACATAGTTAATGTTTAAGAACGCGGCTGCCTCCTCGGTTAATTCCTATTTTAATATCTGATTTAAGTACAAATAGGGTATCCCTTGAGGTTCAGGGTTTACATACATAATATAGATAAGACCTGATGTCTTTAAATGAATTCAGAATGTACCTGGGTGTTCCAGAGTAGGATTTTCTTAAACGCATATGCAGTGAATTTCAAAACGTGGGACAGACACTAATGTGTGTATGTTCTGTATGACCCAGTAGCTTTATTGTGTGAGTTTAAGAGACTGCACTAAACCTTTTATGGAATTTAGTGCATTATTGGCCTAAACGTTTTAAAAAGTCCCTGATACTCCCCTTTATAATGTTAGGGAATCTGGTGAAATTTTTGCCCCCAGATTGAGAAGTGGTTTTAAGTTATTGAATTGGAGAAAGATTCATGTTCTTACTGGAAGATTATTGGCTAAATGAAAGCACACAACAGCGGCCAAACCTCAGTAGGTAGGGAGCCAGCCACATACACTGAGGGTGGCAGGTTTGAACCTGGCCTGGGCCAGCTAAAAAACAACAATGACAACTGCGACAACAACAACAAAAGTCAGGCATTGTGGCAGCCCCTGTAGTCCCAGCTACTTGGGAGGCTGAGGCAAGAGAATTGGTTAAGCCCAAGAGTTTGAGGTTGCTGTGAGCTGTGATGCTAGGCACTCTATGACATAGTAAGACTCTGTCTCAAAAAAAAAAAAAAAAAAAAAGCACACAACAGACTGACTACTTGCCACTATGTTTATTGATTTTACAAACATTTATTGAGTATGTTGTACATGGTACTGTGGTAGGTACTGCCTACCTGTAGGTAAGTGGGTGCACTACAACTACGATTCATTTGTTCCCCCATGAAAACTTTATGGCCTCTTCTGTCACACAAGAGGCACACAAATCAGACCAGGTGGAGTGTCTCACACCTGTAATCACAGCACTCTGGGAGGTTGAGGCAGGTGGATGGCTTGAGCTCAGGAATTCAAGACCAGCCTGAGCAAGAGCAAGACCCCTGCTAAAACCAGCCTGCCTTGTGGCTGGCGCCTGAAGTCCCAGCTCCTCAGGAGGCTGAGGCAGGATTGCTTGAGCCTGGGAGTTTGAGGTTGCTGTGAGCTAGACTGACAACAAGGCATTCTATTATAGCCAGGGGGCGATAGAGCGAGATTTTTGTTTTTTTAAAAAAAAGCACTCAAATCAAATAACAATATGAGGTGATTTCTAATTAAACTGCCAAATACATGTTACCATCTGTAAAGGAGCTGGGGAAGTGGTAGAGAGGAAGAAATCACTGTCCTTTGGAAGCACTGGGATAAGGGCCTGGATGATAAATGAGATTTGTGTAGGTGGACAGGATAGGGAGGGCGCTCCATAAAACTGTTAAGATCTTCCCTTCCCACACTCCTTCCTGCTCCTCATTCACCAGTCAGCATAGGCGAAAAATGATTAAGCTTTTCCTACATTCACACATGTGAATTTAACAAATGTTAAAAGAGCTGGTATTTTCAAAACATTATCATTCTTGACCAGGATGGTATCATTCTATTTGATTTCTTGGGCAAGTAAACTTTAGAGTAGGAGGTCTGTTTGGTAAATTCTTGGGAGGAAAATGTGCTTAATGAATAACTCAAGCTACCTTGCCAGGTGCCAGCCTGAAAGCCTTTGATATAGTCAGCTATTTATTCTGTAACATAATGTTGTAGAAATAACCTGAGTGCATGATGCTCATTATTTGTAGAAGGCCAGAGTGACTGAACACTGAAACCTGAGAAGTGTGAGGCTTAGAGAAGCGTCCCTATGTAGCAGAACTAGGAGGCTTCTCCTGCCTTCCAATGAGAAGACACCAGTAGAAAAACAGAAAAACCAGACTCTTTACACTATTAAGGAGTAGGTTAAAGAGGGATGTTCTTACCACAAAACTCTTCTTCAAGTGCGTTTCCTGGAGTAGAACTTTCTCCAGTCTCTTTCTCAGTTCTGATTATTTTCTACCTAAAAATTTTCTTTACTAGAGACTCAGTTTATTTAATTTTGTTTTGCACAGTGCTTTGCACGTGGCAAGTTGGGAAATTAGTTAAATGGAAAACTAATAATTCTTTTTAGTCCTTTGATCTATTTCTGTTTGACAGTTTTTTTTTCAGACCCTTTAATTCTTCCTATGACTGGGTGGCAAGTAAAGATGTTAATCAGATTACTTTTTAAAACAGTTTTCGACTGCAGAGTTAGAAAAACTATTTCATATTTCCTAAAAGATAATGACCGTGAAGCAGTATGTTTCTTTATCTGTTAGAAAAGTTTTTCTTTCAAATTCTCTACCAAGTGCTGAATGTTAAAATTCTTACAATAGTAGAATAAGGATAATTTTCCTCTTATAATTATGGCTTTTTAGACTCCAGATTATTTTCCCCTCTCTCCTTATACTAAGGCATTACAACATGAATTACAGGTGCCTCCCTTTTAATCAGTCTGAACTAGGTTAATTGTAGTGACTCTTGGTAGCAGAACTTAATAACACAGAAAGTTTGGATGTAAAATGTATTTTGATCTTAGTGTAAATCTTTAATGTGCAGATGTGTGTTTCCTGCCCTTAAGGTAGCTTGTTGGCTAACCTGTAGAGTTTTTCATTATATCATAAGATACACTTTGATGTTTGAATTGAATACTATTCCTTGAGCTGATAAGTGAGAATTCCCTGGTATGAGACATTCCTCATTAATTGATAGTATATGTAAGCTCTTTAGATAATCATCTCACTGTTTCTATAATCTTTATGGAAATGCTTATAGGTTCATTTTATTTATTTATTTATTTACTTATTTATTTATTTTTGGAGACAGACTCTCACTATGTCACCCTCGGTAGAGTGCTGTGGCATCATAGCTCACAGCAACCTCAAAATCTTGGGCTTAACCGATTCTCCCAAGTAGCTGGGGCTACAGGTGCCTGCCACAACGCCCAGCCATTTTCTTGCTGCAGTTGTCATTGTTGTTTAGCTGGCCCAGGCCAGGTTCAATCCTACCAGCCTTGGTGCATGTGGCTGGCATGGTAACCATTGTGCTATGGGCACCAAGCCAGTTCATTTTCTTTTTAAATTTAAGATACAGGCCTATAATAAGGAAGCCCAGAGATCTTATGGAGATGTTAGAGAAAGCAATGTGTAGAAATTTATGAGCATAAATCAAATTTAGTATTTAAATGAAACTTTAAAAGGTGAAAATAGGGGCGGCGCCTGTGGCTCAGTGGGTAGGGCACTGGCCCCATATACCGAAGGTAGCGGGTTCAAACCCGGGCTCGGCCAAACTGCAAAACAGAAAAATAGCCGGGCGTTGTGGTGGGCGGCTGTAGTCCCAGCTACTCGGGAGGCTGAGGCAAAAGAATCGCCCAAGCCCAGGAGTTGGAGGTTGCTGTGAGCTGTGTGATGCCACGGCACTCTACTGAGGGTGATAAAGTAAGACTCTGTCTCCACAAAAAAATAAAAAATAAAAAAATAAATAAAAAGATGAAAATAGGCTGAGCATGGTGGCTCATGCCTCTAATCCTAGCACCGTGGGGAGCTGAGGCTGGAAGATTGCTTGAAGCCAAGAGTTTGAGACCAGGCTAAGCAAGAGTAGACCCCCATCTCTATAAAAACTAGGAAAATTAGCTGGGTGTGGGGTGCATGCCCACAGGCCATGCTACTTAGAGGAGTTTGAGATTGCAGTGAGCTATGATGATGCCACTGTATTCTAGCCCAGGTGACAGGAAGCCACTACCTTGAAATAAATAATACATACATACATACATACAAATAAATAATAAAAGATGGAAATATAAATTCTTAGTGCTGCTTTTGGGAAGGACTTGATGGTAACTAGCCCAGTCTTCCCATTTTATCCACATGGACTCTCTCAGCTGAAGTCACACTGCCTGTCCCTTCTAGAGGCTCATCAGGCCTCGCCTTCTTGAAGGCCGAATGCATGCAGGAGGTAGCATCAGATATCAATGCTTCTCAAACCAAAAAACGAATGGCAATGCTTCTCTACTTTTGTGGTCTTATTATAAAGGTGGCCTCAGGAGTCTGATTACTTTCTTAGAGATCTCATAATAATTTGTTGACTCTTTAAATCAGTGGTTCTCAACCTGTGGGTCACGACCCCTTTGTAACAATGAAAATACATCCTGTATATCAGATATTTACATTACGATTCATAACAGTAGCAAAATTACAGTTATGAAGTAGCAACGAAAATAATTCAATGGCTGGGGGTCACCACATGAGGAACTGTATTAAAGGGTCGCGGCATTAGGAAGGTTGAGAACCACTGCTTTAAATGATAAAGATGGAAAGAACCAGAGGAACTCATTCAGGCAAGTCTAGTCTGGCCCTGTCTGGGGCAGCAGAATTGTATAGGGGTCAGGAGTATGGCACCTGCAGCCAGAGTACTTGGCTTCAAATCATGGCCCTGTCACTCACTAGCTGTGTGACCTCAGGCAAGTTACTTCTCTAAGCCTCAGCTTCCTCATCTTAAAATAGAACATATGAAGTTATACATTAGGTAAACCATATGAAGCATTGCTCAAATACTTGGCAATCAGTGACTGTTGGTGGTTATTATTTATCTCTCCCATTTTATAAACCACTAGACCAGTAGTTTAGACTTTTTCTTTTTAAACTTTGGAACGCTTTCTTCTGGCAGAGCTTTTATGTAGGCAATATATAAAACAGATAAATGGGAGTCATTGTGGTTGAAAGGAAGGTGGACAGCTCTATCCCTCAGTCCTTTGACTGTAAGTTGTGGGAGAAAAAAACAACTCTGTTCTAAACCATGTAATTTTTTTATAGGTAGAGAGGGTAGAGTCCAGAGGGGTAAAGTAACTTGACCAAGTTCACACAGACAATTAACATGAAAGGCAGAACCAGAGCCAGCAAATGCCAAACAGAGCAAGTTTTGTTTCCCTGAAAGAAAGTACTGTGTACATGTAAAGACTTGTTATTTCCATGGAGGGGAGGGCAATTATACCCTAGAAATATGACAGAGAGGAGACTCTCTTTGCCCAAGAAGTGGTGACAAAACCAACAATTAAGTAATTGGTAAGTAAATTCTGATACAACCAGGCAATGGACTTTTATGCAGCCTTAACAAAACATTTCAAATAAATTCTTTAGTATCCTGAAAAGCGTTACCATCTTGTTTCTTAAAAAAAGGAAAGATATCCACTCTGTAAACAGAATCATCTCAGTTCTATTAAAAACAATTATGCAGTGGCAGTGCCTGTAGCTCAGTGGGTAGGACACCGGCCACATAAACCCAAGCTGGCAGGTTCAAACCCGACCTGGGTCAGCTAAATGGCAATGACGACTGCAACAAAAAATAGCCAGGCGTTGTGGTGGGCGCCTGTAGTCCCAGCTACTCAGGAGGCTGAGGCAAGAGAATTGCCTAAGCCCAAGAGTTTGAGGTTGCTGTGAGCTATGACGCCATTGCACTTTACCAAGGGCAATATAAGGAGACTCTGTCTCAAAACAAAGAAACAAACAAAAAACAATTATGCAGGGCTAGGTGCAGTGGCTCACAGTGTAATCCTAGCGCTCTGAGAGGCCTGGGCAGGTGGATTGCTCCAGACCAAGAGTTGGAGACTCTGTCTCTACTGAAAAAAGACACCTGTAGTCCTAGCTACTTGGGAGGCTGAGGCAAGAGGATTAAATCCAAGAGTTTGAGGTTGCTGTGAACTGTGATGAGGCCACAGCACTCTACCCAAGGTGACAGAGTGAGACTCTATCTAAAAAATAAAAATAATTATGCATATAAAAAAAGAGTGGAAATGTACTAGACTGTTAACAGGGATATTCTCTGGTAGGATTTGGAGTTTTAAATATATTTTCCAAATTTTCTACAATGAACACACTTATATAATCAGAGAAAAAATTTATGGAGGAAGAATGAGAGGAATAAAATATACAGAGGTCAATAATAGATGAATATTTTGTGTAGTCTAGCTTTTTGAGATAATATAAAAAACATTATAAGATAGAAAAACATAATTGATGTTGGGGAAATCAGTTACATATTTAAAGTATGGGAATGCATTAGATATTTGTTTTAAAGTTCTTCAGGCCCAAAGATATCTTCTAACTCTTGCTAAGCACCGTGAGTGCATATTAGGTACTCAATGAACTTGATAATGCCTCATTTGTGGAGTTACTTACCTATGTAATGTATAGGTACATTCCCTCATATACAAGCAAAATATCTATTACAAATGTATATTTCCTCATATACAAGCAAAATATCTATTACAAATAGTTGATAGTGTACTTTGGATTGTCTAAAAATAGTTTCCTTAAAAAGCAAATGTTACCTATCAGGAAGCTGTTAGGTTTTTATAGCTTTGTTACAAATTGACTTGTGCGTCCCACTTTTTAAAACTAGGTCAATAACTTTATCTCACTGCTTTTTTTCCTCCTAGTCCTGCCAGGCCCAAGCATGTGGAACTAAATCTTAAACCCCCTAAGAATCTCGACAGTTTGGGACATGAGCATAATCCATTTAGCCAGCCAGTTCATAAGGGAAACACTGCCACGAAAATCTCCTTGTTTGAAAACAAACGGGCAAATAGTAGCCCAAGACACTCTGACATTCGAGTCACGAGGAACACTCCTGCTTCTAACAAAACGTATGTTGGGAGGGCGAAATTGAACTTAGCTAAAAAAGCCAAAGAAATGGAGCAACCGGAAAAGAAGGTGATAGCAAACAGTCACCAGAACGGTGTGCTGGTGAAGGGAACCTCTGCAGAAGGCAAAGTGCCTGCCCCCGAAGAAGAGGCGCAAGGTGGGCCGACTGCCGAGCAAGCTCTTGGTTCTCAGCCTCACCCAGGTGCTGCCGCAGATGTGCAGACAGGTGCCGGCTCCCCTTCAGGACCAGCGGCCACTGCTCTGATTCCTGTGAAGGACCCTCCGCTCTTAAAAGAGGACAACTCAAAGCCTGCGGCCAGCGAAAGATGTGTACTTGAGAATATGACGGGTACGGCACAGGACGTCCCCGCTGTTGTTGATCCCAAAGATGCACCTCCAGCAGCCTCGCCACAGGGTCAGCTGCCTGACTCCCGGCCCCCTGCCCAGCCGCCGCATGGGCCTTCTCTGTCACTGTCAGCTCCCGTTCCCGTGGATGCTCCCCCAAACGCACGTGTTCACTCTCCTGTAAACGGTTTTCCGGGCACCGATCTGGGAATGTCAGAAAACCATCAAGGATGTATTTTGCCTCAGGATAAGGAAAACACGCCGCTCTCCAAACCGGGAGGGGAAACAAGCCCTCCTTTGTCGGCAGAGCCCAGCCCAGAGACCGTGGGAGACGAGTGTCCGTCCAAGGTCCTGGTCCAGGTCAGGTCCTTCGTGCTCCCTGTGGAAAGTGCCCAGGACGTAAGCTCCCACCTCCTCTCAGAGAGCTCTGAAGTTAGAGAAGTGCAGTTGCCAAGTTGTCACAATAATGAACTTGAGGTGGTTTCCGTTGCAAGTTGTGCTCCCCAGCAAGAGGAAGTAGTGGGCAATAGGAGCACGTCACCCAAACATACTCATTGCAAAGAGGAACGTGTGGCCCAGTCTGCCCCAGAAGTCATGCCTTCAGACTCAGGGAGAACTCTTCAGGCTCAGAGTCAGGGCCACAAAACACCCCTGACGACTGAATCCAGTCCCAGCGACTCCCCCCACGGTGGAAACCACCTACACACTCCTCAAAGGCCAGATGGAAGTGTCGTGAATGAGCAGAGTGGCCCTGCCAGTCTTTTGAACAATTCTGCTAATAGTGATGACAGTGTGCTTGATTCTTCTTCTGATATGGAAAAATTCACCGAAATTATAAAGAAGATGGATAGTGCTGTTTGTGTGCCCCTGAAGAAAAAGAAGGCCAGGGTGCCCAACTCTCCCGCCCCTCACTTTGCCATGCCTCCAATTCACGAAGACAATTTAGAAAAGGTGTTTGATCCCAACGTGTTTACCGTTGGGTTGGGGAAGAAGGAAAACCAAGCAGAAATGTCACCGGCTTTACATCTGATGCAGAACCTTGACACGAAATCCAAACTGAGACCCAAACGTGCGTCCACTGAGCAGAGCATTCTCTTCAAGTCCTTGCACACTAACACCAATGGGAAAAACGAAACTGTAGTGACTCCAGTACCAAATGACAAAGGGAACAGGGACGTCACCAATGGTGGAGTTAAGAGATCCAGGCTAGAAAAAAGCGCACTTTTTTCAAGCTTATTATCTTCTCTACCACAAGACAAAATCTTTGCTCCCTCTGTGACATCAGTCAATACTATGACCACAACGTTCAGCACTTCTCAGAACTGTTCCCCATCTCAGTCTTCAGAGCCACAGCCCGTGACGGAGGGTGCCCCGCCCTGTGGTTCAAACCAAGAACAGCCAAATCTTCCATCCGGCAACTCCTTAAAGGTCTTCAATTTCGACTCGTCAAGTACATCTCAGTCGGGTTTGAAAAGTCCAAGCCACGTGGAGAAATACCTGCAAAAAGAGGAAGCCAAGCAAGATCTAGATGCACGGAGCAACCTACACTTGCCAGAAACTACGCTTTCTGAATTTTCAAAACTGAAGAACAACGAAACTATGGAAAAGGCTAATCATACAGAAAGTGTTTTTAAATCAAATCTGTCAAACTATGGAAACAGTGACACCGACTTTGTGGGTCTTTTCAAACCAAGCCGGTATGAGCCGAGCATTTCTTTTTCTGGAATGTCATTATCAGATTCAATGGTAAGTAACCGCATGTTATAGTTGGCATATTTGTAAAACAAGGGGGGAGAGAGATAATGAACAACTCATGTTATTCATTTAGAAATGGTTGTGCTCATGTACAGTAGTTTTCTATTCATCACATGTTTGAAAACCTGCTGTGTCTGTTAGGGTCTGAGCAAAAGGTATTAAGATTCTTCTCTCAAGCCATTTGTAGTCTAGCAGGGAGATTAAGTTACAGATATTTTAAGGCACATGTGAATTTGTACTTTGTATAACAAAAGGGAGATAGATAAGGTGATCTGAGAGTTCACAGACTGGCACGATACTTCTTACCTATTCTGTATAAAATGTTCAATACTATACTTAGAATTTTTAAGATTTATGAAGCAGCTTCCTCTATTTGGAAAGGCCCCAGCCAAGGAGACTTTCCTAGTCCCTTCTCGTTCTGTGAGATTCAAGTAGCCAATACATGTTTGTCCCATGCGAGTGAGTATTTTCTCTTTTGGGGGAAATAATTTTAAACAAAGAAATAGTTTTGTTTTCTTTTGTTTTGAGACTTTCTTTGTTTTCACTTTGAGGCTCTGGGTAGAGTGCCGTGGAGTCATAGCTCACTGCAACCTCAAACTCCTGGGTTCAAGTGATTCTCTTGCCTCATCCTCCTAAGTAGCTGGGACTACAGGTGTCTACCACAGCGCCTGGCTATTTTTAGAGATAGGGTCTTACTGTAGTTCAGGCTGGTCTTGAACTCCTGAGCTCAAGCAATCCACCTGTCCTGGCCTCCCAGAGTCCTAGGATTATAGGCATGAGCCACCGCGCCCAGCCAGAGAAATAATTTTATTTGTGCTAAATTGTGGGGAGTAAGGAATTTTGGTTTACATTGGATCTTTCCTTTAATAACAAGAAAATATGACATTGAGGAATAGTTTTGGTTTTTGCATGTTCTCTTATTGGACTGCCCGAAGTTGTTTTTTAAACTCAGTTTTACTTTTTGTTTGTTTGTTTTTGTTTTTGACCGGGGCTGAGTTTGAACCCACCACCTCCAGTGGATGGGGCCTATGTCCTACTCCTTTGAGCCACAGGCACCGCCCCAGCCAGCAGTTTACTTTTAAACGAAGTGAAAATACTTTGCACCCTTCCTTGTCTATACCAGGGACTGCAGCATGTTTTCATGTGTTGATGGACCTTTGTTATAATCCTATCATAGAATGTGGTTTTGGAAGCTCTTTTCAAATTACATAGTTGGTTCCAGCAGAGGTGCAGATACCCTTTTTCACATGATTTTGTATACCCCAGTAGGTTTCAAAGATTTTGGTCTTAGGACCCTTTTACACTTAAAAATTATTGAGAATGCCAAAGAGCTTCTGGTATGCTTATCAGAATTTCCTATATTAGAAATTAACACTGAGAAAATTTAAAAACTGCAAAACACACAAGTGTACATTCCAGAAGCCGTCAGAGCAACAATGTCATCGCATGTGACATCTATGGAGCCTGTACATCAGTGGACACTTGTGAGGGGAGAAGATGAGAAAGGCAGATAATCTTCTCTTCTTAAAAAATAGTTTTGACCTTCCTCATGGACTCCCTGAAAGTATCTTGGGGAATGCCCAGGGGCCTTGGGAGCATGTTATTGGCCTCTGGAGAAAATCATCATTGTGGGGCCAGGCGCGGTTGCTTACGCCTATAATCCTAGCACTCTGGGAGGCCAAGACAGGTGGATTGCTTGAGCTCAGGAGTTCGAGACCAGCCTGAGCGAGAGCATGACCCTGTCTCTAAAAATAGGCAGGTGTTGTGGCAGGCGCCTATAGTCCCAGCTACTCAGGAGGTTGAGGCAGGAGGATCACTTAAGCCTAAGAGTTTGAGGTTGCCGTGAGCTGTGATATCAGCACTCTACCGAGGGCGACATAATGAGACTTTCTCTTAAAAAAAAAAAAAAGAAAAGAAAAGAAAAGAAAAACTGCTGTAAACAAATAAGACTCAGTCAGCCTATAGAACTCAGAAATCATGAAATTCTTTAGTATTTCTATCAAGCACAAAATTTCCTCTAGCCTACTTCCCTTTATTATGGCTTTGTTCTTTTTAATGGTTCTTAATCACGTCTCTCCTTTGACAACAGTCTGACAGAATCTGACAACAGAATATACAGAGTCTCTGTGAAAACCAAGTCAAATGGTGTAAAAAAGGAGAACTGAATAATTTTTCAAGGTCTTTTATGATTTAAAAAACATTTTGTTCTTGATTCTGGGATTTGTTGAATTTCAGTTTAAATTTTAGACATTTTCTTTTTTTTAAGAGACAGAGTCTCACTTTATCGCCCTCGGTAGAGTGCTATGGCATTACAGCTCACAGCAACCTCCAGCTCTTGGGCCTAAGCGATTCTCTTGCCTCAGCCTCCTGAGTGGCTGGGACCACAGGCGCCCGCCACAACACCTGGCTATTTTTTTCTTTTGGAGTTCCACCGAGGCTGGGTTTGAACCCTCCACCTTCGGTATATGGGGCCAGCGCCCTACTCGATGAGCCACAGGCGCCGCCCATAGACATTTTCTTTCGTTTACCTGTTTTTCATGTGTATGTGTGAATAAATGAGTACATGCCATTTTGGTTTCTAATGCTCCAGTGGAACATTATGGGCTTGTGACCCTATTACACTATGGTATGGTGCAAGAGAGAGCACATCAAAGGCAGTTCTTAAAATAGGCATCCCTGGTCAGCACTGAAAGTAGTCCCCGTTTTGTAATGTTTTTACACGTATAATTATTATTTTTATTATGCATTTCTAGTTTTACTGGTTTTGTCAGATGGTCTTGAAATGATTAATTTTTGGAGCCACATAAAAATGTTTTGTCCATCAAAAAAAAGGAAGATTAAATATACCATGTGAAATGTACATCATGAAATATACCATAAACACTTTTATTTAGACTAGTAGTTGTATGACAGTAGATGTTACTATGAAAAAAACATAGATTCTGGTAGGGGGTGTGTATGAATACATAAAATTGATTCTACTCTTTCTAGATAAATAATACATTCTATTTGATTTTATATTTTTAAGTTTTTTTTTCTTTATTGCAAACTAGTATGAGGGTACAAAGTTTTAGATTACATAGCTCTCACTTCCAGGGTCGAGTTCCAGTTAGTAATATATTCCAATTTCTCTTTATCTGAGATTATACTGAGATTATTTGAATCATAACCTGTTAGATGGGTTTTTAGTATGTGAACTGACATCAAACATAGGTCTGACATTTGGACCCTGAGGTTTCTACCATTGGTGGAAATATACCAGATGTTTAAATGAGGAGAAATTGAAATGGCAAATTCAGTTAGAGGAGAAGAAAGCTCTTAATTTAAAAGTATAAACTCTAAGAGTTTTAACAACTTTAGTATAGATTAAGGTGGACATGTTTCAAAATTAGTACATTGTGAGGTTCAGTATGATCTGGTTACAGGGTCGTAGTGGAGAAAAGACTGTGATGGAAAGATATAATTATTTGTTGTGTTCTTGTTCATCTGATTACAGACCTTTAGAGGAAGTCTACAAAATAAACTCAATCCCCGACCTGGAAAGGTAAGGTGATTTTCTATTTCTAGTCTCCCTTTTATTTTGGAGTATGACAAAGTGTGCTTACCCCTTTTGTTTTCTTGTAGGTAGTGATATATAATGAACCCGATGTCTCTGAGAAGTGCATTGAAGTTTTCAGTGATATTCAGGATTGCAGTTCGTGGGGCCTCTCTCCACTGGTACTCGTGAAAGTTGTAAGAGGATGGTAAGAATGGTACTGTAAGCTCTGGACTTACAGTGTTCGCGTTTTACATTCCTTTTTTTTTTTTTGGCCGGGGATGAGCTTGAACCCACCGCCGCCGATATATGGGGCCAGCGCCCTACTCCTTGAGCC
Source organism: Perodicticus potto (assembly GCA_963574655.1). Lineage (NCBI taxonomy): Eukaryota > Metazoa > Chordata > Mammalia > Primates > Lorisidae > Perodicticus > Perodicticus potto. Next base: position 21,832 of record CAUYRH010133885.1, read on the forward strand.
ACAGGTGCTGCCCCGGTTTTGCATTCTTAATTACCTATTTGGTCCTCACTAATTTAAAATTATTGCCTTTAGCAATGGTAAGTGCAAAAAATACTACTTTTAGTAAAATAAGGAGTTCATATTAAAAATATGGCTTTAGGCTCGGCGCCTGTGGTTCAGCAGGCTAAGGTGCCAGCCACGTACACCTGAGCTGGCGGGTTCGAATCCAGCCCGGCCCGCCAAACAACAATGACGGCTGCAACCAAAAAGAAATGGCCAGGTGTTGTGGCAGGCGCCTGTAGTCCCAGCTACTTGGGAGGCGGAGGCAAGAGACTCGCTTGAGCCCAGGAATTGGAGGTTGCTGTGAGCTGTGATGCCACGGCACTCTATCCAGGGTGACAGCTTGAGGCTCTGTCTCAA
>CAUYRH010133887.1:0-18670 GCA_963574655.1 Perodicticus potto
TGTGGCGGGCGCCTGTAGTCCCAGCTACTTGGGAGGTGGAGGCAAGAGACTCGCTTGAGCCCAGGAATTGGAGGTTGCTGTGAGCTATGATGCCACAGCACTCTACCCAGGGTGACAGCTTGAGGCTCTGTCTCAAAAAAAAAAAAAAAAAAAGAAGTTATTTAACCTAAAATAGAGAGGGAATTGTTAACAAAGAGTTGGGATGGGGGAGGAGAGCAATTGGTGGCTCTCTGCCAATAGTTAAGGGGATGATATTTTTCTGTCATGTGAGAAAAATGACATGTGAAAGAGGAGTGATATTTTTCTGTGTGTTTATCAAGATAGAACAAAGACCAGATAGGGAAAATTACACACAAATGTATTTCTACTCAAGCTGTTATAGAGGTAGTGAGTTACGCCCTCTTAAAGTACTTTACTTGGGGAATTCCCAAAGTAAGCAAGATATTTTACCGATTGAGTTTATCAATTTGTATCCCTATCAGTCTTCTGTGAGCCTTTGGCTGGAGGGTAATTACAGCAAAACAGAATCCTGTGGTGGGTTAGAATGAAGATAATGGGGTTGAGGGATCTGAGTTCAAGTCCCAAATCCACTGGGGGCAAAATTATATAACGTTGGCTGCACTTTCTAAATCCTCTCTTTGCATCAGTTTCCTCTTCTACACAATGAGTTCAAAAGTAATGTCATAGGATTTTTTGTGAGCATTAAATTAATGAATGTAAAATATGCCTGACAACTTGTATGCATTATGTGTTAAGCTATGTTGTATGGATTTCTTCTGTGCTGTCTCAAATGTTTTGGGATTAGAGAAAAAAAATTAGGGCAGCCTCTGATTCCAAAAACTCCTCCCTTTGGTTTTCCCTGCATACAGACTAGATTTTCACGAAAATACTCAGCTTCTAAAGAGTAGAGACTTTTGATTTGTTCACTTGACGATGCCTAAGCATTAGGAGCAGCTAGTCTGTAGTAGGTGTTAATAAATATAGGTTGAACAAATGAATGAACCTGTCCAACTGCCTCATGTTTTGAAGAATAAATAGATGTATTTAGGATTATTCTATCATGACAATTCCATTTAATCTGAAATGAAGGCCTCATTTGTAATAATCAAGACATTAAAAGAAAAATAAGAAAGCCTTCAAAGTGAGGAAACATGTCTAATTTCTCTTTGTTTTGCATCTTTAAAACTCTGCACTGGAAATGATCCTTCAGTAAGGCATCTGTGAACACTTTTCTATTCTTGGCATTTTAAACAGTATGACTCTTTTGGTAAAGTGCAAACATTATGGAACACAGACCAGGTGCAGAGCTGGGCCACAGGAAGAAAGCCTGAGAATTTTTATTTAAATGGTAACAAAATAGATTAGTATATAATCTGACCCCTATAAACCATGTGTTGGCTATTGAATATTCAGAGATGAACCCTTCTAAGTGCATTGATGATATGGTGGATCTTGGCATAGGTCTCAGGTATGTGGTTTTCTGTTATGAATCCATGATTGTAATCTGTTTCAACTGGATTATTACTGTTCCCACCACCCTTCTCATTCCCTGATGGATCCCACTCTTATGGACAATTAATTATCCATTTCATAATAAAAATTAAATAATTATTTTGACTAATCAAAACTCAAATGCATAAATTGTATAGATTTTCTCTTATTGAATCTTTTAAAATCCACATATAATACTACAAAGTTAACATTTTATGGTTGTATGAATGCCCATGTATAATGTCATTAACACTCAGATATTTGTCCCTGAGGAAGGGTCAACATGGGGAATCTCAGAAAATACTAGCAAAATATAAGGAAACCACTGAAAAAATGTTTGGGCTAAAACCTGTGGGTTTCTATAGAATCCCATCACTATTCAGCCAATACGGTATAATGGTTATAAGAAAAGCCTTTGGAATAAGAAAGACTTGAGTTTACTCTTTCATTTACTGTGACTTGAATCAGTGATTCATATTTTCTACATTTCAGTCTATTCATTTGTAAAATGAAGATGTTAATCCCACCTTGTAGAATTATTGTAAGGTCTAAATGAGTTAATGTATAGTAGAAAACAGCCACACAAAAAATATGCAAAAAATAACTTAGTGTTAGTCTGGTGTGGTGGCTCATGCCTTTAGGCCTAGCACTCTGGGAGGCCAACACGGGAGATTCCCTTGAAGTCAGGAGTTCAAAACCAGCCTGGGCAAGAGCAAGATCTCACCTCTAGTAAAAATAGAAAAAATTAGTTGGATGTTGTGGCAGGTGCCTGTAGTCCTAGGTCATCAGGAGGCCTACGCAAGAGGATCCCTTGAATCCAGGAGTTTGAGGTTGCTGTCAGCTAAGCTGATGCCACAGCACTCTAGCCTAGGTGACACAGCAAGAATGTCTCAAAAAAATAAAAATAAAAAAGAAGGGAGGAAGAAAGTGCTTAAACTGAATAGCTCTGTACAGCTAAGAAGACAACAAATGAAACAAACAGACAACCTTCAGAATGGGAAAAGATACTTGCATATTATAAATCAGACAAAAGCTTGATAATGAGGATCTACAGAGAACACAAATTAATCAACAAAAAAACCCACAACAATCCCATATATCACTGGGGAAGAGACATGAAAACAACCTTCTCTAAAGAAGACAGAGGAATGGCTAGCAAACATATGAAAAAATGCTCATCATTCTTAATCATCAGAGAAATGCAGATCAAAACCACCCTGACATGTCACCTAACCCCAATGAGAATGGCCCACATCACAGTCTCAGAGCTGCCCATGCTGGCGTGGAAGTGGAGAGAAGGGAACACTTTTTACACTGCTGGTGGGACTGTAAACTAATAAAACATTTTTGGAGGGAAGTATGGAGAATCCTCAAAGAACTCAAATTAGACCTCCCGTTTGATCCTGCAATCTCATTACTAGGCATCTACTCAGAAAAAAAAGAGTCATTTTATCATAAGGACACTTACATTACACTGTTTACTGCAGCTCAGTTTACAATTTCCAAAACATGGTAACAGCCTAAATGCCCACCAACCCAGGAATGGATTAACAAGTGGTGGTATATGTATACTGTGGAATACTATTCGGCCATTAAAAAGGATGGAGACTTTGCATCTTGTGTATTAACCTGGGTGAAGATGGAACACATTCTTCTTAGTAAAGCATCACAAGAACAGAGAAGCAAGAATCCAACGTACTCAATTCTAGTATGAAGGCAGTAATGAGCTAATACAAGGTGCAGGTAGGGGAATGATGTAGCGGGAAGAGGGGCGGAGTAAGATGGGGGTTTCACTGTGTGGTAAACCTCTTGGGGATGGGACACAGTTATAAGAGGGACTTTACCTAGCAAATGTTATCAGTGTAAACTAATTCTTTGTACTCTCAATGAATTCCAAACAATAAATGAAAAAGAAAGGAGGAAGAAAAGAAGAACAGATCTCTTGCAAAGAAGCAAAAAAAGTTACTGTTAATATTATCTATGATATTCATCAATTTAGTTAAAAATACTTACTGAGGACTAAGTATGCATCAGGTATTGGTTCACCCTGGTAATACTGAGAGGGATTCCTTTGACCTAGAAGGAAATAAACTTTTAAATAAATAGTACAATAAATAAAGTATGCCTGGTTGTCTGATGTAAGTCTATAATAAGTTCAATGAGAACACAAAACTTCAATTCTACCCAAGGAGGCAGTGTTTAAGAGAAAGATGGCTGGGCGGCGCCTGTAGCCCAGTGAGTAGGGTGCACATACACCCACATACACCAAGGCTGGTGGGTTCGAACCCAGACCGGGCCAGCTAAACAACAATGACAACTGCAAAAAAAAAAATAGCTGGGATGGCTCAGTGCCTGTAGTTCAAGTGGCTAAGGCACCAGCCACATACACCAGAGCTGGCAGGTTTGAATCCAGCCCGGGCCCGCCAAACAACAATGACAACTAAAACCAAAAAATGGCCAGGCGTTGTGGCGAGCACCTGTAGTCCCAGCTACTTGGGAGGCTGAGACAAGACAATCGCTTAAGCCCAAGAGTTTGAGGTTGCTGTGAGCTGTGACTCCAGGGCACTCTACATAGTGAGACTCTGTCTCAAAAAAAAAAAAAGAAAGAAAGAAAGAAAGAGATGGCATACTCAAGAGTGTAAATGGCAAGAGGTCACTAGGCAGACTGCTTACAGAGACATGGGCAAGGTTAAGGGAATTCACAAGGATGGTAAAGCCCCCAAGGATGAATGGGAAGAAGTTAACACCCCTTGGCTGAAAGGAACAGGAAGACTTGTTTTCAGTATCACGCGAGAGCTGCAGCCACGGCATAGGTCAGAGCAAAAGCACTGTCAACACATGGATGAAAGCAAGGGGAGGTGGAGGGCATTTTAGGGGGACAGCACAACGAAAACAAAAATACAGAGCTGTTGGGGAGAAAACCCAAAACACACCATATTTGTGGAGTGTAAAATGCAAGGCCAGAGATGAAGTAGAAATCAAATCATAGAAAGCCTTGTATATCACACCAAGGCATTTGGACCATACCCTGTACAACCAATGACAGCCCATGCCCCCAAAAGGCTAAAAGGATCTATTGCTAATCAAGTCCGTGTGTGTGTGTGTGTGTGTGTGTCCGCGCGCTTAAGAGATAATACTGAGAAAATAGTTTCTGAGTCTATTTCCCTGCTTCAGACTTTTCTAACCAATGCTACTAATAAAAATCACATATGTTATGGAGGACACTGTACCATTCCTAATTATTTTAGGGTAATGCATTTAGTTACACACTAAATTAACACTAATTGAAGTTGGAAGAGGTTCAGAAAGCAATTAAGTATTACTTGGACTAGAATGGTGAAATAGGGTGTGTTGTTCTCTCTACAGAATTTGTGTTGAATGATTGCACTGAGCTAAATTCACATTTTCCCCCGAAATTCCAGCAAGTAATTCAGTCTTCTTCATTTTTTCTTCAAATTACATGGAAATGAGGGGGGAAAAAAGATGCTAATGCAAGTATATTTCCCTATTTAGATTTGCTCTTGCATTAGGTATTTAGACTAAAAGCCAAAATGATCTTATGGTGAAGTCTACAAACTCCAAGTCACATATAATGAATCATCTGTGTTGCTTCTTTCCTATCTTGTCAATGGAAATACAAGATATGTATTTAGAAGTGTATTTCAAGAAAAAATTGGAAAGTAATTATTAAAAGAAAAAAGACCTATTATATGCTATACCTATTGCTTTTTTTGGCCCTATTTATATCTTTTGTATAAAAAGAGGTAGAGAAAATATATTCATTTTCTTTGCACCCAAACACAAATCCTATAACTTGCAGCATGCATTTTTTCTTAATAATAAGCAGAGATTTATTTTGCAGAAGATATTTTTGACGTCTAGACACAGTCTGGAATCACACAGCAACATAGCCCAGATTAACCAATTATAGAAATTAAGCCTTTAACTCTAACTCTCTTGGCTTCTAAAACATGAAATAAAGATTAAACAGATTTGTGACTATTTCCGTATGTATATTATATTTTATAACTTAAAAGATGATGAAGTTAAATTGATTGCCTAACTTTATTTTGGCCTAGGTCAATTATTTTTTATTATCCAGTTTCAAGGTTTTAAAAGCAGCAGACTAGCTTAACTCATACAAAATACATAATGGTGTACACAATTGTATTTGTTTAGCTTGTATATATTCTGGATTTAGATACAACCAATTTTTAATTAATTTGTTGCATCTTAAAATAAGTGTGTGGCTTAAAACACCAACCTAATAACTTACTTACTGAAAGACTTCCTGAGGGTTGGGGTGGAATCAGAAGAATAATTAAGGCACTACAGGTCTCTAGTGTATAATGGCAATTTAGAAATTCAAGGGAAGATTTGTTTCCTCTCATGAGGGAGAGTTTCTATACAGAAAAAAGGTAAGAATTAAAACTCAGGGGAAATGACTGCATTCAAGGAAAGAAGGAAAGATTTTACTTCAAAAGTAGGACAATTTAGAAAAAGACCAGCTGCTCTAAAGCCCAAGGAAGAAGCGGACCACAGATATTCAAGAACTCCTTGCTCATTTTTTAATGAGCAGAGAGTCTCCCATGGGGAGCTATAATTCATTCAGTGTTGCTGGAAAGTAGAGCTTGTAGGGGACAACAGTCTCAGATAAGCTGGAGAGCAGTCCTTAGACAGAAAGTGTGCCAGGAATGTAAACGCCATTTGGAGGTAACAGAGAGCCATGAGGAATGTGAGGAAGAGGAGGGGTTTGCTAGAGTTTGCCCTTGAGAAGTACCATGTAGAACAGTACAGAGGCTGCACTGCAGGGTGTGAGCCAGGAAGCATCTCAGCAGATGACACACAATACTCGCAAACATTGGAACATTCATGATCAAACTGGTCACTGTTAAAGAATAACTCCAAAGGCTTTAGACTTGAGGATACCAGGCTCAAAATAATTTTTAAGAAGAAGTAAGAGGTATACTTTATAAATTAAAGTTGCAACAGGAAATAGGAGACACACACTAATTGAGATGATTCAAGACAGGCTTAGGGAAAGACTGTGGGCCGGGAGTAGGAAAAAGTAAGGGGTAGCTCAGTACCCAGGATCTAGAACAGGGCGGCTGTTACCAGCCCGGAGCCTGAAGGATGAGGGGAAAGTGTTGTTGAACTATGGGGAAGAGCCATGACCTTGGGCGAAGGTCACAGCCAATCCAAGGCAAACCTTCAGGGACAAAGCTGAAAAAATACCTCCCTTCCCCTTGTTCTCCTCCCTTCCCCCATCTCCGGCCTAGTCTCCTCTTTGGTCAAGCCCAGTCGGAAACCAGGAGACAAGGGGGGGTTCTGACAGTGCTTACAGAACTGCCTCCTGGTCCAAAGCAGATGACAGAGAAGTGTGAAAAGCGGATCCAGAGGAACAAATGGGAGTTATCCAGCACCATCCACCTTTTCAACCCCCCAGGACCCCCTTTCCTCCATCCTCTTAACAATTTATGCCCTGAGCCACAATACACATGGCGTCACATCAGCCACTAGATCCTAGCAGGCTGCGTTGGATTCTGTCATACTAAATTAGTCTGTCTGAACCTAAATTAGCCACCGCCAGTGTGTTTTCAAATAAGACAGCAGGGGAAATGAGAGAAAAGCAATTACAGGGCCTAAGCATAATGGCTGTGGGGCTCTGTGTGTGTCTGTGTGTATACACATGTGTGACCTACAATGGTAATCCTAAATGCCTCCTTTCTTTTTTTTTTTTTTTAAAGACAGGGTTTTACTCTGTTGCCCAAGCTACTGCAGTTGCAGTGGTGACGTCCTAGTTCACTAACCCCAAGTTTCTGGGCACAAGGCATCCTCCTCCTGCTTCAGCCTCCCAAATAGCTGGGACTACAGGCACATGCCACCAAGCCTGGCTAATTTCTCTATTTTTTAGAGACAGAATCTCCCTCTTGCTTAGGCTGGTCTCGAACTTCTGGCTGCAAATGAAACCTCCCACTTGGTCTCACAACTACCTCTTTCCACTCCCCATTCCACGTTCCACTCACTCTCTGCCAGCACGTCAGATGAAAGGGCTTCATTCCCTGACAGAGTGACCTAAATCATTTCTGCAGCACAAGTCTTTGGTGGTCTTGTCTTCTAAGTTATCACAGTTTCCTGTTGATAAAGACTATTAGAAAAAGGAATACTAAACAAAAAGGAGTGCATGCCCTCCAAAAGTAAGTCCTCTGAGGTCCAGACATAGTCCTCCTTGCTCCACGTTGTTGCCAAACCCGATTTCCCCTGGTAATCAATTACCCAGGCATACAATAACTGAGAAGTCAATGCCAAATCCAAATCCTATATGTGTTCTGTCAGGCCTGACCTGGCACCAATGCAAAGTCCTCACCTGTCAGGCCCGGAGCAGGGGACCTATTCTCCCCACTCCGGACTGTGTGCACAGCCTGTGCACTGCAGTCTCTGGAGGAAGTGGCAGCGAAGAACTCAGGTCCCCGTGGGCTGGCCCTGCTCTCAGGCATATCCGTGTCGCTACTTCCATTTGCAAAATCTCTTTATTGGGACAAGCCTCCAGTGGGATGCTGTTCAGGTGCCTCTGCCACGACCTCCTTGAACTCTTCCCTAGTGTGACTCAGAACTCCACACTTGACTACTAGTCCCTCTTCTTCTCCTCCCCACCAGCCCCCAGGTCCACCAAACAGCAGGAGCCTTTTATTTTGGAGCTGCCACAGCAGTCTCCAAAATAAGAATGCATATGGACTCAGTGGCAGTTTTTGCTAGCTGGTCAAGGGCTGAAAGGTCATAATGGAAAGACCAGAGACAAAGAGGTCTGGGAGAAAAGATGACTGTGGATCTTTGTATCACACATCAATGCCCCCCGTACAGCATCCCCCAAAGGTGAGGCACAAAACCACTAAGTGCACGGGAAGAGTCAGTCAGTAGATGACAGCCAGGCTCTGTCTTCAGCCTCTCCAGTGTTTGTACAATGGACCCATAATTATGGCCAGAGTGTCAAGAAAAAAATGAATGCTATACATACATCTAATAAGTTGGACTCCCTCTTACCAAGGCTGACCCAACTACTTTACTGCCTGCTGTCAACAGAGGCAACGTTGAGACCTCACTTCAGTTTATCCCTCAGGGAGCCCAAGCAGCCATTTGGTGGCATGTTATTGGACCCATTCCACACAGGACTGACAGGGATTGGTGTGTTTTCCAGGCATGAGTTTGACTTTCCTGCCCATGATATCTTGACCAGCATTCCTATCTAAGGAATGTGGAGTGTCAGGTTTTCTAACACAGGTTCATTATTCACATCGCTTTCTACCAAGACCTACTTTTTGGCAAAGGAGGGAGGTCAGTGAGCATATGACCATGGACTTCACTGGTCTTATCATATGCTTCATTATCCAGATTGTGGCAGCCTGATAGAGCATTAGCATGGCTTCTTAAAGGTGAAACTGAGACATCAGGTTAGAGATGACATTCTTTGAGGATAAAAAGATAAGCATATATTTTTCAGGATGCAGGACACACTTTAAATCAATGCCATGTTCTGTGCCCCCAGTAGCATATACTGGTTAGAGAATCAGGGTAAAAGCAAGAGTATCCCTTTCTACTGGCATTCCTAATAACCCACTTGGAGAATGTGTGCCTCCTATCTTGCAGTGTTTGGCTCTGTGAGTTTGGAGGCACTGTGCTTTTACTAGGGTACACATTCAGAACCCCACTAAATGTAAAGTTAAAGCTGACATCTGGTAACTTTAGGATATATATATATATATATTATATATATATACAGAGTCTCAAGCTGTCATCCTGGATAGAGTGTCATGGTGTCATCATAGCTCACAGCAACCCCCAACTCTTGGGCTCAAGCGATCCTCTTGCCTCAGTTTTTTCTATTTTTAGTAGAGATGAGGTCTCGCTCTTGCTCAGGCTGGTCTCGAACTCATGAGCTCCAGCAATCCACCCACCTCAGCCTTCCAGCGTGCTAGGTTACAAGTATTAGCTACCACGCCGGGCCTAACTTTAGGATCTTTACTCCAGTAGACCAACAGGCACCAAAGAGGTTAACAGACTGGAAGGAATAATTGAATCTAATCTTTATAAGGATATGGACTTGCTACTACATACTTTGGCATAAAAGAATATGTTTGTCACTCAAGTGATCCATTGTGATATCTTTTGCTATTTTTTTGTGTACTTTTGAGTATTGTTTACTCTTTTCAATAAAATGTTATTAATAGAACACATTATCCTGTTCAATATTATGTTATCTTTAAAATTAAGCAGAACATTAGTGGCAATGAAACTAGTTTCAATCAATCCATTCATTTTTAATTTCAAAATATTAAGGAGATACAAATATTTTCATCACATGGATATCTTGTGTAATGCATAAGGTGGAGCTTTTAAAGTGCCCATCACCGGAACAGAGTTTGTTGTACCAGATACGTAAGTTTTTACTTCTCATCCCTCCTACATTTCTACCTTCTTTGTTTCCAATGACTTTCAGATTTCTTTGTGCCTGTGTCTGCCCATTGGTTAGCTTCCACGTGCTAGAGAGTATTTGTGGTGTTTGTTTTTCCATTCCTGAGATAATTTCCCTAGGATAATGGTCTCCATATCCATCCAACTTGCCACAAAAGACATTATTTCATTCCTTTTTATGGCTAAGTAGTTCCCTGTGGTCTATATATACTACGTTTTCTTAATCTACTCATGAATTGATGAGCACTTAGGTTGATTTCACATCTTCACAATTGTGAATTGTACTGCAATAAACATTTAAATGCAGGCATCTTTTTGATAAAATGATTTTTTTCCTTTGGGTAGATAAACAGTAGTGGGATTGCAGGATCACAGTGTAAGTTTGCATTTATTTCCTTGAGGACTTTCCATACTGTACTCTGTAGAGATTGTACTAATTTGTGGTCCTGACATGCAGTAAGCATGTCTCTCTCTCTGCATCTATGCCAACATCTATTGCTTTTTGACTTTTTAATAATGGTCATTCTGACTGGGTAAGGTGGTATATCACAGTGGTGTTAATGTGCATTTCCCTGAAGATTAATAATGCTGAACATTTTTTTTATACGTTTCTTGGCCATTTGTCTATTTTCTTTCTAAAAGCTTCTGTTCATATCTTTTGCCCACCTTTTAATGGGGTTGTTTTTGAACTTGCTGCGATTTGTTTGTGGCCTAAGATAAGATCAGTCTTGGAGAATATCCCATGTACTGATGATAGTGCATATTCAGTAGTTTGAAGAATGTTCTATAAATGTCTGTTACATCCGTTTGTTCTAGAGTCCCATTTACGTCCAGTGTTTATTTATTTATTTTCTGCTTCAATGATCTGTCCAGCTCTGTCAGTGAGGTATTAAAGTTCCTGGCAATTCTAATGCTACTGTTTATTTCTTTTCTTAGATCTAGTAAAATTTGATTTATGAATCTGGAAGCTCCTATGGTAGTGCATATATTTAGAATTATTACATCTTCTTGTTGACTTGCTCCCTTTACCATTATATAACAAGCATCTTTTTCTTTTTTAGCATTTTGATTTAAAGTCAATTTTATCTGATATGAGAATGGCTACACCAGCTTGTTTTTGGTTTCCATTTGCACGGATTTTTTTTTAATCCCTTTACCTTGAGTCTGTATAAGTCCTGTGAGTTAAATGTGTTTCTTGGAGACAGCATATACTAGGAATGTGTTTTTCATCCATTCAGCCAGTCTATATCTTTTAAATGGGACATTAAGACCACTAATGTTCAGTATTAGTATTGATATGTAGAATATTATTCTGTTTATCACATTGGATGGTATTTTGTTTTATTTTCCCTATCATGCTATTGTTATATAAGAGCTGTGAGCTTTATGTTTCGGGTGTTCTTACACTGGTTAGTATTGTGTTGCTTCATATAAAATGTAGTTGTAAGTATTTCCTGTAGGGCTGGTCTAATAGTAACAAATTCCCGTAGTGTTTGCATATCAGAAATATCTTTATTTCTCCATCATTTATGAAACTTAATTTTTCAAGATATAATATTTTTGGCTGGCAATTTTGTTTAAGAAGACTAAACTTTTAACTATTAATGGATAAGTACAGTAACCCCAATCTGTTGAACTCTGTACCACTCTGCAAGTTATAATAACCAAATCAACTTTGATAATGATTGGACAAAGTGGATAAGTCTGTGCACAGCCACTGTCCCTGTCACTATAGCCTATTAAGCATGTACTGGGGCATCAGGAGAAAAAAGAGTACTTGACAATGACAGAATGAGTCATCTTGTTCATCTAATTATTGAGATCCTCTTTCAGTATGAATGGCCTCTGATGAGCATTTACATGGGACACAAATATCTTCATACTCTGTTCATTCCAAGGAGTTCAAACACATCTCTCTCCCCTTCTACATTGTGATCAATACACCAATACATCCCTTTGAAGTTCCTGAGTATAAAAACTATTATCAGCTTCTCTTGAGTGAATGGAGATCTATTTCTGAGCCCTTTCTTCTCCCATGCAAAGTGGAAAACCATATGTACTGCTCAAATTTGGACACACTACTTGTGGGATTGCGGGGCAGCAGCCATCCCTGTCTTCCTATTTCCAGCATCCCAGAACCCATATCTTTTTATTGTCTGTCAACTCATCGTAGAAAGAACTTAAGGCAAAGCAGTAAAAGCAGGTACCTAGGAGTCTGAACCACTGTCACTGCTTGGGAAGTTTGTTGTACTTTCTAGAAATACATGAGTCTGGCTTCATATACACCAGATTGGCAAATCACAGCCCATGGGCCAAATCCAACATCCCACTTTTTCTGTAGCTTGTATTCTTTGCAAGCTAAGAATAGCCTTTACATTTTTAAGTAACAGGAAAAAATAAAAATAAAAATATTACATGACACATAAAATTGCCATATTCAAATTTCAGTGTCAATAAATAAAGTTTTATTGAAAGACATCCACATTCATTTACTTGCATATTATTATGGCTACTTTTGTGGTACAACAACAGAGCTGAATAGTTGCAACAAAAACATATGGCCCTCAAAGCTGAAAATACTTACTATCTGGTCCTTTATAGATAAAATTTGCTGACCTCTGATAAAAGCTACTTCCATTTCATAATGAAATGCACCATACACATCCAATTTTATGGTTCAGTGGATCAGAACACACATTTGGCAATTTGGATATCCTGTGGTCAAGAATTCAATCTGTTCCAGGACCAGTAGCCAGTTAGGATCTTCTTTTCTAATGAATAGTTGTTGGCAGAATAGAGCATAGCCTTATTCCAAAACTCCGGGTGTCTTTTTTGTGATTCTTTTATTGGGGCTTGCCAGATGCTCTGTATAGTACTTCTATCTGCCACTGTCAAAACAGACCATTGGTTTCACTTGGTCACAGTGTCCATGTGGCAAAACTGCCTGAATTGCAGCCTAAACAGTCTCAGAGCTCTTTCTTATTTCAGGTGCCACTGAAAAAACAAGTTATGGAGTTACACAGTAAATGGGTTGGTACGGCAGGTGTAATCAACATACATGTTGTCTCAACAAACCAGAGAGGAACATAGAGCATTGTACAAGGGGTACAAGGTGCAGCCACTTCTTTCCCATTTCAGAGTAGATGTCCCAATATACCTCAAACCACTGGCACCCTATAAACCTTGATACTGTAGCTCCTTTCACAGAGTTTCTCTCTCATCCTCGGGTAAGTCTCTAGAGGGTGAGAGATGTTGATCCCTGTGGGGTTATGTTTACCCTAATAAACATTATGAACATTAAACTCCTTCTCTCAGTGTACTTCCTGGAGAACCCAATGTGTGACCCCCTGGAGCAAGATAATAATGTTATATTATTGTCCCTGCTATGTAAATGCAAGCTGTTTCTGGCTTCACTTAGGGAAGGAAATAGAAAATAAGGCATTTTCATATTAGGTACTAAGGGCTCTATTGTTTTGCTTCAGAAATTTACCACATCTGGAGCCACAGCTGTGCTAGATATCAAGACATGTAATAGTCAAGGTTCTTCAAAGAATATAAATATATATTTATGTATTTACACTATACATGTATATATGCATATAGGCAGTGTTTGATGCTAATTCCAGGTGCTCAGAACACTCTTGAATGCAAAATCTTGAGTAGATGAATTTCTCTCTCTTGGCACTTCTAAATATGCTCCCCAAGCTTCTGCTGATTAGAAAGTTTTTGTGACTTTTTCACAGTCTGGTCTTTAGATGGGCATTTTATCTCTTACTTCATGTTCTGTTGGTATCTAACTTTCCTTTAGGGCTTAGAAGGAATGAGAGAACACTAAGAGAATTGGCATCAATTTGTGAATTTCAGGGAGATCTTAAGGATCAAAGTTCAGGGACTCAGCCATGATGCTAAACCACGTATGCCCATATTCTTTGTTTGGGAGTCTTGTTTCTTATCTAACAGTGATCTTATTACAATTGTGCCTTAGGGCCAGGCATGGTGGCTCATGCATATAATCCTAGCACTCTGGGAGGCTGAGGTAGGCAGACTGCTTGAGCTCATGAGTTTGAGACCAGACTGAGAGTGAGACCCCATCTCTAAAAATAGCCAGGCATTGTGGCGCACATTTTGGCATGTGACTGTAGTGCCAGCTACATGGGAGGCTGAGGTGAGAGAATCTCTTGAGCCCAGGAGTTTGAGGTTGCGTGGTTGAGGTGAGAGAATCTCTAGACCCCAAAAGTTTGAGGTTTCCTGGTTGAGAATGCCACAGCACTCTACCAAGGGTAGCAAAGTGAGACTTTGTCTCAAAACAAAAACAAAACAGCCCAAACTATTGGCCTTGGTCTTGGTTCCCAACTATATCTGCCATACAACTGTAAGAAAGAGATTGTTTTAAAGATGCTAGGGTGGCTTTCTGGCTTTCCATACATATTCTTAGTTGAATTTCAAAGCTTTTAACTTCTCTTTTTCTTTATGTATGTTCTGCAGGGCCATCAGAAGCTGAGTGACTCTGCACTCTGATTAATCACCATCATTGCCATAGCAACTACACCATACCACTTGCTCTCCATCCTCTGCTACCACCCGTGATCATCTGAAGATCATAATGGCACCACATGCTATTGATTATACACATTCCATTCTCTCTGGAAAAGTGTTTATTCCTGTACTCCTCAAATACATGAAAAGACCAATCCCAGAATCCTGTTTTCTTAGGTCAGTTATGGAATCCAATTACAGTATCAGTCTAAGTCCAAGCAGGAAACAGATGGCATACAAAACCCAGAATAATTCTATGAGAATTTAATGAAGGAACTATTCACAAAGGTGTGGATAAGATGAAAGAATACTTTAAGAGACAGGACTGATACAACCTCTGGACCCAAACAGAAGAGAGAAGAGAGTAGTTCCTGGAACCCATGAAGAGTCATATAGAGGGGCAGCCTTGAGAGGAGTAGTGACCTGCAGTTAACTCATACAACCAGCCCAAGAGGACCCTGCTGCAAGGATGCTAGGAAGGTAAATCCTTCCTCCCCTCCTTTGATTTCCCATTGGAGCTTTCCACTGGCCCAGCCCAACCACTGTCAACAAGGGGGGAAAGCCTATTGGTGTAATAAATACAGCCCCCAAGTAGTAAACATAGCCTCCTAAGAGCTGGATAAAGAAAGATTCTACATACATTCAGGGAGACCAATGGAAGACACCTAGAGCAGAGATTAAATGTTAGGCTGTAGATTGAATGGTAGAATCTCAGCCTATGGTAACATTCTATGTAAAGCTGAATAAATCCAGGAACAAGATCTATAAATAATGACTCTGGAAATCTCTCAAGATTGTTGCCCAATTACCCTACTAAAAACTCAAACTCAGAAAAGCCTTGTCCAGACCAGAGAATGTCAAATCACTTTTTAGTGCCTTGATCTTAAACATAAAAGTATAGAGATGAAAGCTTATCATGTGAATGATGGATCAAACAATTATACAGAATAAAAAAGAACATAGAGTATTTAGAGATAAGTCAGAAAAAAATATTATCAATATTCTTAAAGGATTAAAAGTAAAAATTATATTCATGAAATAATAAATAGCAATAGAAAGTAACAACAACGTAACAAATAGTCCAACATTTAGATTCTGAATTTAATATTCAGTGGAAGCATTTTAAGGTAATATCAAGGAACTATCCCAGAAAGTAGAACAAAAAGATAAATATTTGGGCAAAAAATAAGAAAATTTAAAAGGAAATTCAGAGAATGCAATATGTCACTGATAGTTCTTGAAGAAAAATAAATACTAGAGGAAATTATCAAAGAAATAAAATGAGGCAATTTCCCAAGACTGAAAATCTTGACTCTCCAGATTGAGGGGGACCTCATTTTCAGCACAATAGTTGTGGGGAGAAAATCATTATGAAGAAACATCACCTCAAAATTTCTGAACGTTGGTAATAATGAATAGATCCTTTCATAAAGTTAAAATAAAGGTTCCTGAAATTAGAAGAATATTGGGTTTTTTGATGGCAACACTAGAAGCCAGAAGACATTAGAGAGATGTCTTCAAAATTAATTGGGAAGGTCTAACAGACATTGTTAGACATGAAAAGAACCCAGTTTGTTTCAGATGCATCTCACCTTGAGAAGGGATGGACAGACACGTGCATTTAAAAATGGGGGCGTGGGGAGAATATACCAAGAGATAAAACATGGAATTTAGAAAACAGGGGAATCCAACATTGGAAAGCAATAAAGGGAAGCCCCAGAAAATTAATTATATAGCAGAAACAGAGAGTGACCAGTCTAGTTTGGAGCTGGAGAACAAAGTTCTCTGGGATGGAGGGCTCTTGGAAAGCTAAGTGAGACTTACAGATCATCTACTGCCGTTGGATAAATGGCAAATTGCATTGAAAGCTACTTTATAAGTATGCTGACTTTGGGAAGAATTAGTTAGATGTACCTTGAAAATTAAGCAAAAGAAAAATGAGTCAATTAATTCATGAAAAAAAACAAAAAAGTTGCTCATGTAAGGAAATGTAATCCTCATACTCCACTTAACTTAGCTGTGAACAGTATTTTAACATAGTCAAAATAATGTAAGAACAGAATATTGATTTCAGAATATCAGGAGAATGTGAGAGAAGGGATGAGGGCATAAGATGATTCAATCCTTGACTAAAATAAGAAGTCTATTGGTAATATATAAAATTAATCAGGCAAGAAATAATGGTACAAGTATATTATTGATAGCTTCCTGCGACGCTGCCTTCTGTTAACCCAAACCAGATTCATTTTCTCCGTCCTTCCTTCTTTCTTTTCTTCCTCCCTCCCTTCCTTCCTCTCCTGCTTTCTTCCTCTTCCTTCCTTCTTTTTCCTCCCTCCCTCCCTCCCTTCCTTCCTTCCCTCTTCCTGATAGGGTTTCACTGTGTGCTATGGCTAGAGTACAGAGGCATCATAGCTCACTGTAACTTCAACATCCTGTCTCAGCCTCCTAAACAGCTGGCATGCACCACCACACCAGCTGATTTTTTTTTCAGATTCAATTTCTTACATTGTTCTAGTGCAGTGTTCTAGTACTGCAGTCCTAAGCAATACTCTTACGTCAGAATAGATAGCATGGAATAGTGGTAAGTTGTTGAACACATAACAATTGGTTCTCCAGGAGGAAAAAAAGCCCTGAGTATAGCATTTTCCCATTTCCATGGCATAAATATTCTCAATTTCATTCTTGAAACTGATTTCAAGTTGCCAATATATTGCCACTAAACACAGGGTTAGGAAGAAAAGCGCACAATAGACTCTCATAAGCTACCATGAGCCAGCTCCAGCACACCACCACATGGGAGATAGAGTTCACCCTTCCTCACCTGACACCTGCCCCTCTTTCTGCTCCAATATTAGCATTAAAAGCATTCCAGTCTAATATTCTCAACTCTGTCCTAAAATCCTACTCTACACAAAACCTTGGCTTGTAACCAGAAGACTATTATGTGGGGGTTTTTTTGGTAATTTTTATATATACATGTATTCTCCTGTTTGCTCTTTAGTAAAGTCTTTGTGTAAGTTTAAGCCTCATCCATATGCAGAATATGAAACATTTTAATGTATTCTAAAACATATGCTTATTAAAATAAAAAGATAGTCACAACCGTTTGTCAAGTAAAATACAGCCGGACAGCTGGGCACAGTGGCTCACGCCTATAATCTTAGCACTCTGGGAGGCCAAGGAGGGTGGATTGCCTGAGCTCACGGGTTGAAGACCAGCCTGAGCAAGAGTGCGATGCCATCTCTAAAAATAGCCAGGCATTGTGGCAGGCACCTGTAGTACCAGCTACTCGGGAGGCTGAGGTAAGAGAATCACTTGAGCCCAAGAGGTGGAGAGTTCTGTGAGCTATGACGCCACACACTCTACCAGGGGGCGACAAAGTGAGACTTTATCTCAAAAAAAAAAAAAAAAAAGTAAAATAAAATAAAATACAATAAAGCAGGATAAAAGATAGCATTTCCTGAATGCTATCAATTTTGTAAAATCTACAAACACAGAGCATCAAGATTCGGTACCCCAGACTTGGATAATGACATCTCTTTATGATAGACAATTTCAGCATCACTATTATTAATAATTATTTCAGCAGCAATGGAGAGGCCCTCTTTAAATATAGTGGGAAGAAAGGATATTGTTGAGGAAGAGCCTAAGCAAAAGGAGAACATGTTGTCACATTGCCATTATCAGAACAGAATGTCTTACAGGTACAATCTAACTTTTTATGGTAGAAAATTGGGCATAAGAGTATAATGAATTCCCATATGCCTATGACACAACCTCAACAATTATCAATGTGCAGTCAATTAATCTTATTTAATTTATACCCGCAACTTCTACCTCCTTCCAGCTCTGAATTATATAAAAGCAAGTCATAGACATAATTTCATTTCATTTGTAAAACTTTCATTATATATCTCTTAAGAGCTAAAAATTATCTTAAAACATAACCGCAATACATTAGCACACCTAAAAATTAACAGCAATTATTTAATATCAAAACTAATAGTTCTGGCTCGGCGCCTGTGGCTCAATGGGCTAAGGTGCCAGCCTCGTACACCTGAGCTGGCGGGTTCGAATCCAGCCCAGGCCGCCAAACAACAATGAAGACTGCAACCAAAAAAAAAAAAAAATGTCTGGGCGTTGTGGCGGGCGCCTGTAGTCCCAGCTACTTGGG
>CAUYRH010133888.1:0-45688 GCA_963574655.1 Perodicticus potto
AGATACTTTGCTAAGAAGAATATGTTCCAGCTCCATCCATGTAAACATGAAAGAGGTAAAGTCTCCATCTTTCTTTAAGGCTGCATAATATTCCATGGTATACATGTACCACAATTTACTAATCCATTCGTGGGTTGATGGGCACTTGGGCTTCTTCCATGACTTAGCAATTATGAATTGGGCTTCAATGAACATTCTGGTACAGATGTTTTTGTTATAATGTGACTTTTGGTCTTCAGGGTATATACCAAGTAAAGGAATTATAGGATCCAATGCCAGGTCTAGTTTTAGATCTCTAAGTATTCTCCAAACATCCTTCCAAAAGGAACTTATTAGTGTGCATTCCCACCAGCAATGTAGAAGTGTTCCCTTTTCTCCACATCCATGCCAACATGTCTGGCTTGGGGATTTTGTTATGTGGGTTAATCTTACTGGAGTTAGGTGATATCTCAAAGTAGTTTTGATTTGCATTTCTCTGATGATTAAGGATGATGAGCATTTTTTCATGCACTTGTAGGCCGTGTGCCTGTCTTCTTTAGAGAAGTTTCTCTTCATGTCCTTTGCCCACCCTGAGATGGGATCACTTGTTCTTTTCTTGCTAATACGTTTCAGTTCTCTGTGGATTCGGGTTATTAAACCTTAGTCGGAGGTATAACCTGCAAATATTTTCTCCCATTCTGAGGACAGTCTGCTTGCTATATGTACTATGTTCTTGACTGTGCAGAAGCTTTTTAGTTTGATCAGGTCCCAGGAGTGTATTTTTGATACTGCTTCAATTGCCTGGGGAGTCCTCCTCATGAAATATTCACCCAGGCCGATTTCTTCAAGAGTTTTCCCTGCACTTTCTTCTAGAATTTAACTCTGCTTTTAATGCAGTATCTCTTAGTTTTGAAGACGATTCATATTTGATACATTACAGTAGATTCTTCCCCCAACTATTGACAATATTATTGAAAGCCTTTAACAGCACCCCAAATTTGTGCAATATTAAGTCAATAGCATAGTTTCTATTTGTCAAATTTTTTGTCTTTTGCTCATCAAAATGGAAATCAGTATAATCAAACATGCTTGTATTTTCTGAGTACTTACAAAAAATATTGGCTTTGTTAAATATGTAATAAATCCATCATAGTAAAAATAGTGCAATATTTAAAAAGTAAAATTATAAGAACTGAAATCATTAAAATAAAATCCATCCTTATATATTCAGAGTATATGATTTAATTTTTCATTCTTCATTACTCTCAGAGTCTTGAAGTGCACAAGTGTCTTCTATGGATTTTTTGATCTTTTAAGGGGAATGTGCCATTCTCTCTGAAGACTTTAATCTTTGGAATTAAACAGACCTGAATTTAAATCCTATAGCTTTGCCACTCTGTTTTCTTGGGTAAAGTAGTATCCTCTCTGTTGCTGCTTTTACACATCATGCATCTAGATTATACCTTCTGCACCAGGGGTTTTCGAATCTGTCACATAACATGCCTGGAGTTCTGCTCACAGTGCCCATTAGTTACCAGTGTTCCCCTTACTGACTCCACATGGGTTTCCATTTAGTATCATGGTTTATTAGGTGTTTAATCTCAGATAAGCACCTTAACTTTTTAAGTGCATGGATATTTGAGGTTAACTAAATGCAAGAATGGACATGAAAGTACCTTAGAAACAATAAAACATTATTTAAATACAAAGTATAGAAAATAGAACTAGAGTGACCTATTTTCTTAACTTAGGTCATCAAAAAACGTGTCACCATTACGTAGTTTTTTTGTATCCCTCACTTTATTCAGGGTAAAGTGAGGGATACAGAAAAGAAACAGAGACAAGGTCATGTGATAATACCACACAGTGCTGAGGCTAAAGAGAGACAATCATAAACAATTAGTGCCCACCTAGGAAAACATTTGCTTTGGTCTATTTCAGATTTCCTGTTCACTTTCCACCAGCAACTATAACTTGTCCATTTGACCTGTGTTATTCCTACAGGTTCTCTTACCTTCACTCTTTATAAAAACATTCCAGGCTCACTAATGTTTTTCTTAACTGCATTTTTCCTTACCTAGGAGTCTCAATTGAGACTCATTGCTAAATAAGTCAACTTCCTGAAGATATTTAGGTACTAAACAAAAATACTTGCTTGGAAATTTTAATGCTTTACTACCCTGTCATGTATAAATGTATCAACTGGTTTTACAGAGCCCCTAAGCTAACCATAAAAAATACAAAATTAAATGGAATTTAATTAACATAGATTATATGGACTGTTTTGTAAGATATATTGAATGAATCATGGCTTATTTAAAATTTTAATTACAGATTTATTCCTATCTTATTTTTAATATTTAACACTCTCAGCTACTTGAAGAGAGTTAGTTTTCTTTCTATTTATTAATAAATCAAATCAATTGGTATTGATGGGACATTTCATCCTCCTGCAGGGTTGTCAACCTACCACCGCTCTGATTATTCCAGAAGGGTTGGGGAGGAGGAGTCTCTGTAGTTGACTGGCCATCAAGGGTCACATTTCAGTATCTTTCCTGTGGGAGAAGGAAAACCAATTATAGGAGTAAAGGAAACCTCCTCACACTGAGGTCAATTAGATTCCTGTGGACGTGACATGAGGGCCTTGGATATTATGTTTATTTTCCTTTATATGGAAAAATAATGTTAATAACCCTAAAGTAATTCTGCAGCAAGGGTGACAGATTTGGCTGAACTAGATGACAATACTTCTCTGATCCTGTCTTATGACCGACTGAAAAATGACAATTGTTGTAAGGCTGCAGGTTTTGGTAGCAGTGGAATCATCCTTCACAGGACAGTGTCAACTAAACTCCACACAAATCATATCCGGCACCTTGACCTTGACCTCACTGCTGCCATCATGTCACCATACACGCCTGTGGTCAGACAGTGTAGGCCACACATGGAGGTGTGGCTGAATTCCAAGATTCTAACATAAAACTTAGTCAAACAGAATAACTACATACCTGAGGAAGAAATAATAGTGATTAAAAGCTCCAGCTCTGGAATTACTGCTTTAACTTCAGATTCTCACTCATTGGCTTAGGCAAGTTACGTCATCTTTCTAGAAGTTACATTTTCCTCATCTGTAATATGGGGATAATAACAGTACCTACCTCATAGATTTTGAATAGATTTTCAAGGGAGGCCGTTTGTGTAAGGTGGCTCTTTCAATGCCTGGAATATAATAGATAATAATTGTTGTTTTGTTAGTTATTATTTGACAGCCATGAATTCTCAAAGTAGTGATCATATGGATGCTGTAAGTGAGTCTTTGTGAATAAGTGGCAGGTTCTATCACTGACTGGTTTTTGTTTGTTTTCATAGTATTTTTAATTGAGACATAATATTTGTGTGGTGATATTTGAGTTCATTTATACATTCTGTAGTGATCTCATGGGGAAAACTAGCATATCCGTCACCTCAAGTATTTCTTTCTTTGTGGTGAGAACATCAAAAATCCTCTCCTCTGGCTATTTTGAAATATACCATACAATATTATTACCTATTGCCACTTGACTGTGCACTTGAGGACCAAAACTTATTTCTTCTTATAAGGATCTGGCTGCCCCCTATGCTACTCTTTGTTTTGAAAAGCAGCATTTTTAGATTTCACATATGGGTGAGACCATGTGGTATTCATCCTTCAGTCCTCGGCTCATTTCGCTTAACATATTGTCCTCTAGGCTCATCCAGATTGTTGCAAATGACAGGATTTATATCTTTTTTATGGCAGAATAATGTTCCACTATGTACGTCTACTGCGCCTTTAAAGTATCTATCCTTTGACGGATGCTCATTTGATTCCATACCTCAGCTATTGTATCATGCTATAATAAATATGAGCGCAGATACCTATTTGCCTTTTGGTTTCAGGAAACAACTGATTTTGAAGAGCTTTTATTATTTTATACTCTTTTCCAAACTCCACACTGGTCTGAGGGTGCTGATGCAAAAATCTCCCCATTTTTCATTTATAAAAAAACCTGCACAGTGGGAGTGATAATGAGAATAATCATTGTATTAAACAGTCAATACTCAGTATATCAATGTGATTCACTTTTGTTATAGTAGAGCCTTGGAAAATATGCAGCAGATTTTATTAGGTGATAATTTTAGGAAACATAAGTGAATTTTTTGTGTGTGCCAATATTTCCATCTTGATACAGATAGCTCTTGCTGGCAGAAGGTAAGGGCAGAGCAGAGCCAATAAACCCACCATCTTTTCACTGAGAATACAAGAGTAATACAGCGTATTGCCCTTAGAATTAATTTTGTCATTATTCTCTATTCGTATCTGTTTTCTTTTGTTTACCTTCTTTAAGATTGCTAGACAAAGATGATACTAACTTCTTTTCTTCTTAAAAAATAGCCATTGAGTGGATTTCATCTCTCCATCTCTCCTTTCTTTTTTTTTTTTTAATTATTTTTTATTGAGTCATAACTGTGTACAATGATTCAGGCTTGGAGTACAGTTTGCAGGCTTCCCATACAATCGGAGATATTTTTATCCACCTGATTAATGTAACATTCATGATATTTTCTCATTTACTATGTGAAAACAATTTTGATCCGTATTTAGAAGATTTCTCCTGACCCTATTTTAATTTCCAATTAATGTGAGGATACAAATGATGAGGTTACATTGTTGGCATTTGTTGGTAGAGTCCCATTGTAGTCATGTCCCTTACTCAGGTGGTTTGCCATATGACCTTACGTTGTCCCATTAGGTGGGAACACACCAATCCCTCGCCCTCTTCCTTCCCCCTCCCCCCCACTTGAGTTGAATTGAATTTTTCTCTTGTGTGAGTGAGTGTTAATCCGTCTTTTGGCTTCATGTTAGGATTGAGTACATTGGATACTTGCTTTTCCATTCTTGTGATACTTTACTAAGAAGAATGCACTTCAACTCCTACAATTTTAATACAGTTTTTTTTCCTTTTCTTAAAAAGTACATATATTGTTTTGGACCCTCTGTACATTTAAATTCTTTTATCTGAATTTTAAAAGAAGACCCTGCCTCACTGCACTCAGCAGAATGCCAGGTACCATGGGAGAGAAGCCAGGGGCAGGTACATTTTCCAAAGTCCTATCAGAGAAGCATGCAGGGTCTGAGCTTTGGCGTCTACTAGGAGCTCATCTCCTTTGCTTTAAACTCACCCGGAAATATTCTCCCAATCTCAACTTTTATGGCTGCCATCATCCTCCCATCCTGCAAATTTCGTGTTCAAATTTCCCAAGTTCATTGTTCTTCCTATTTCTTTGTTTTCCTAAGAGGACTGTACCTCCTTGGATGACTTTGCTCCCTAGGTAAGGGGCATACCCCTTCCAGAACCCAGCACTCCCGCTGGGTGATGGCTAAGATCGGGAGTCTGGGCTGTCAGCACAGCACCCACCCCAAGCCGCACAGTGCACCCCACACAGGGGAACACAGCCCCTGTACTTTGATGCTCATAGCCTGAGAAACTTAGAGGAAACTTGGGGGAAGAATCCGCCCTATTGTTCACCGAATACTTTGAAGATGAAGATGAGCCTTAATGTGCCTATTAGAGGTGCCAAGTTAAACCAATTAGTAAGGCAGTTTCCATGCAAGTGAACTCTGCAATAGGAAAAAAAAAATTCTGTTTATCTCACACCTTTCTCTATTCCTAAATTGCCCTAAAGAGACTCACTTTGAATGTTTTCCATGGAGTATTATCATTGGCTTCTAAGCCTTCTGCTGTTGTTTTAGGTGAAGGCAGTTTCTGATTCAAATAAAGTGCCACACTGAACACAGCAGAAAACATACACACATTGTGGCTTTGTTTTGTGTTTTTAAGGCCAATCAAGTTTAAAACATTACCTTTAATGGCTTTTGGAAGGAAAATTGGGAACAAAATTAAGATACCATAAATTAGACACTATTACTTTGATGTGCTATATTTTCTAAGTCTTTCAAACTCTTCACTTAGGAATATAGCCCTACACTTAGACCCTGGGCATAGGCAAATGTATCTTATCCCCTCATTGACCCAGATTGTAAGGCATAAGTAATAAAAATTGGTTTGTTATATGACTATTGATCTGCCCACTCTCTCCACTAACCAAGTTTTCCACTACAAATGGAGCCCCAGAAATCTTCATTAAGAGTGAAGGAGGAGACGGCTGTGGCCCCTCTGGCCCTCGTAAAGCATCTTTTGTAGATTAATTCTTTGGTTATTTCAAGGGTAATAAGGGATCACATAAACCACTGAAGTACCCAGTTAGTTCTTCATTTTTCCTTTTCTCCTTGCTTTGATATAATCTGTGAAGGGCCAAAAGCCATATTTGCTTTATTGAACTCGATCAAGAATTATGCATAACTGAAAGAGGACTTTCCCCCGAATTATAGCTGTGTAGTGCAGCATTTTGAGATTGCACATGTGGGATTTTGGGTTTTGATTATTTGAGAATGACCTTGAAGAGTCAGGTTGTGCAGCAATTTGTAATCTCCAAGCTAAAATATGGATGAACCAGAGAAATAATCCTAGTGGCAACCTGGCCAGGTCATTGCTGAGTTCTGCTGGTTGAAAAGTACTTAACAACTATTGAGAATTATTTTTTTTTGAGTCATCTCTTCTTGAACCAAAAGGCAACTTGAATCTCAAGAAATTCACATGCAACTTGTACTGCTGGTGATTAACATGGAGGAAATTATAAGAAAAGGGCCTTAAGCTTTAGGAAAACTTCACTAGGGGAATTATATTCCTTGGTGATATTCATGAATATAAAAATTTCAGAGTGTATTGTTTTTGAATATCTATGCTTCCTACTCTTCCTATTGGCAAATGTCGTGGGTTCCGCAGATGTTTATGGTGCACTGAGGTAGAGGCTGAGCACCCTCAATCAAGTCCATCTCCCTTTCCTAGGTGTGCTTCCCAGCCCCTTCCAGCTGGGTGGGGTCCAATTTCAGAAAATGAGGTGTGAGCAGAAATGACCTATTTTACTTCTAAGCTGAAGCATTCAAATATCAGTGCGCTTCCTTCAAACACTCTTTTTGGTGGCGACATGGAGACCGTATGGTATGAGGGCAGGGTCTGGAGCTGAAAGAAGCTGGGATTCTTGAGAGCTTCAGGGGTCCTCAAACTACGGCCCACAGGCCACATGCTTCCGAGTGAATTATATGTGTTCCCATTTTGTTTTTTACTTCAAAATAAGATATGTCGAGTGTCCATAGGAATCTGTTCATAGTTGTTTTTTTTTTTTAAACTATAGTCCGGCCCTCCAACAGTCTGAGGGACAGTGAATTGGCCCCCCTGTTTAAAAAGTTTGAGGACACCTGTTCTAGACCCTGCTGGACTTTGTAGGGATCAGAAACAAACCATCGTCTATTAGTCTCCCAGGAGTTCAGGGTTACTGTAGCATTTTTTGCACTCACCCTTGCTAATAAAAGTGCCAACTTTGCTGTGAACCATAAAGCCATGAAAAATGAGTAATAAGTAAATATTACTTTGTGGGGAAAACTTATGAAAAATAATATTTATAAAGTCTAAAAATACACATGAACACCCAGAGAAATGATCCTAGTGGCAACCCGGCCAGGTCATTGCTGAGTTCTGCTGGTTGAAAAGTACTTAACAACTATTGAGAATTTTTTTTTGAGTCATCAAAAATGTATGTATACATTTGTGTATACATACATACATATATTTCATTGATTTGTTAAAGTTGCCAGGTTTGCAATAACTATTTTACTAGTCATAATTGTTTCCTACCTCACTCCATCCTCCACAGCACTAAAAGGGAGGAATTTCTAACAAATAGGCAAAGAAAAATAAATTGGACTTTGTTATCTCCCATTAAAATCTTCCACACCCCATAGGATAAAGTATTAATTCCTTAGCATAAATTCATTGTATCTATTTATTGACATGCCATCTCATTTCTGGAAAGAATTGGAACATTAAAGAACTGAATTAAAGAAAACCAAAAGACAAACAGAGAAACGGCACTCATTGGGCTGGCCCAGCCGTTTCTGGTTAATGAGGATGAATGTCGCTGCCTCAAGGGAGCTCTTCGATCACACTGAAGCAGCTATGCAAAGTTGCCCCCTGTCATTCATGTAGGTCATGAAAAGGGAGGCAGCACATCTTACTGGCTGGAGGAGCTTGGAGTTAGACATTGGCTCAAATGCCACCTCTGCCATGTACAGTTTCCTTCTGTAAAATGAGAAGAATAAGGGGACCTCAGTCAGCAGTTTCTTCAGGGCCTTACATGACAGAAGGTGTGGAGAGAATTTAGAAGAGTGCCTGCTATCCAGAGCACTCAAGAACTAGCAGTTATAATCATTTAGTTTTTTATTTATTGGTGAATGTATATTGGAAAGGTCAACAGAGAACCAGCTGACAAAATGACTTGAGCTGGGTCAGCCCCCCCACCGTGGTCAGGTGGGTCTGGGTTACGAGGTGAAATGACCAGGAGACCAGCTGGCTACAGCAAGGGTTTTCAGTGATTGGGAGAAGAGGGAGGGTTCATAGGTTAGAGGGCATTTCATGGGCACTTACTGCAAAAGCAATAAAGCTATGAGTAGATGAAATGTCTGCTGTTATTAATAACATTTTAGCATATATTTTGCCTGAGAAGCAGAATCATTTGGATTTTTTCTGCACTAACAAGGAGAGATTGTAGGATTTTGAAGAGCAGATGGAATGATGAACTAGCTGCAATGGGTAGGTTCTATGGATAAGGGGAAGAATGAGATAAGTAGGCTAGGTAAGAAAATTGTCAAATTGCAAAAACTAGCATGTGCACATATTTATCACACCTTTAAATGTCCTCATCTCTCCTCTTTGGGTGCTGACCCCTGCCCTCTGACCCCAGCTTCTAAAGGAGCCAGTGCTTTTATTTGCTTTTGGGACCCAGCCCTAAGGCACTCGCCTGGACCTCTCCTATGGACCTGCCATTCTCAAACAATAGAATAGACGAAAGGAATAGTAAAACTGCCCCTACCAGGGGAATCTTCCCTCGGGCCTGCTGCCTGCTAGGTAACAGTGAGCCAGTGTAATAAAGGTAATTCTGTTAATGCATTAATGATCCTGGCAGGTTGATGCATTTTCTCTATAATGTAACTTATTTGCATGCTAATTGGTTATTTAGAGACAATCACTCACCCCAAAGACACTGAAGTCTTTGCTATGCCTCTAATAACCTTCATGACTTCATTATTTTCTCTCTCTAGGACTCAATTTGTTCAATTATTAGAAAATTACTTTGTGCCTAAGATTCAATTCACATCTAAAACTGGATCACTGTGTTCTCTAGGATGAGTAGAATAGGCCATTTCTACTGCCACCTTCCTGTAAGGTACTGGAGGTATTATGGACATGCTTTTGTCCACCCTCAGTAACCTATGCAGCCACATTAAGGCACCAAAGTATAAAGACTGATGACACCGAGTTTAAACCTGACACACCAATTATTAGCGGAAGCCACCCAGATGGGTAAGAAGTTTGAGAATAAAACATGCTCACTTGGCTTATACTCCCCCTGAGGTCAGAGTTAAATAGAGTCTTGAAATATTTGAAAGTTTATTGTTGATATCTTTATGCAATTTCCTGTTTTTTAAAAATTGTTTAAATTATAGGTGTATACCAAGTTATTTTATGTTTTGGTTGAAAGACTAATGAGATTATAATGACAGAAAAGAAAAATAATCAAATTAAACATCTAGATGGTACTGAATATATTGTGATATCTACCCCAGTGGAATAGAACAGACCAAGAAAATGTATCAATAAAGCTACTGCAACAACACGGATGAATCTTACAATTATCATGTTAAATTAATAAAACAAAATCCCAAAACTATGGATGGCATTATTCAATTTTTATAAAGCTCAAAAATAGACAAAACTTAACATAAATGATTTAAAATAAACAAAAGACACACACACACATATATAAAAAGAAGCAGCCCAGGAATACTAAGTATAAAATCTAGGATAATGATGTGGGGGTGAGGGGAAACTTCCCCTTCACCCAGGAAGGTTTTCTAAAAGATCAACTCACAAAAAGGTAGAGTAAGACAGATAAACAAGAAAAAGAGGCTTATTTACCATATGCACAGGGAGAATCACAAAGTGATTACTCAGTATTCCGGTGGGGTCCGGAAATTTATATACTCTCCTTTTAGAGGAGAGAAGGAAATAAGAAATATGGGTAATTCTGTTTAGGGACAATAAATAGTTACTGGGGAAGATGTATAGATACTTAGGAAAATGAATGGATGAAGGGAAACAAGTTGATTTATGAATAATTCTCTGCAAATTAAATAACCTGAGAGATAAGTATTACATTTAAAATGATTTGGTCTATGTCTGATTGTATTCTTCATCTTCTTTCTTTCAATATATTGATACAACAGGGAGGGGAAGGGAAGTCAGTTGTTCTTTAATGGGTCTGGCTGGTTATGCAAATAGAGGGAAAGTCCCTCCAAGGCCTGTTGATCTCTAAAGGTCTTTAATTCAAAATACTCTTCATACCAAGGAGTCATATTTGGGGATGAAATTTCCTGAGCTCCTTCACCAATTACTTTTTGTTCTATTCCTTAAGAGCAAAGAGTTGAGTGTTGTTTTTTCTTTATTCATTAACTATGACATTGACTGTACATTTTTCATTGTTCCCCATTATCAGTTCAAGTTTCTTTTCTGTTCCTAGGTTGCTAAGATTTTGATCATGAATGAGTTTTAAATTTTATCAAATGCTCTTTCTGCATTGTTAGGTAGACAGCTAGAAATCCTGTTTCTCCTGTAGAAGGACAAGGGTAGGGCCCCCATGCCACCATTTGGTGCCTCCCACCTTAATTTTGTCCCACCTAGGGAGGGAGATGTCCTGCCAATCTACCAATCAGAACTTAGCATGCCAACTTCAAAAGAAGGTAGATGACTCTCTAGCCTAACAACTGGTCCAACAGTCTTAAAGGTGACCTAGAACAGCCTTAAGACACTATCATGTCATTAGCTTAAATCTACATTTCTGTCCACACCCTCCCATGGGTTCTCAGAGAGGCTTGCGGGAGGTCCCCACGCACAGTAAGGCTCAGGTTCCATGCTGACCTCTGAACCATGAGTTAGGCTTGATCTGGGCAGCTGTGACCCATGCCTTTTCTTTGTCCTGACAATGGGGCCTGTTTGCTGTCTATGGCAAACATATCTTGCTATTTAAGCCTATATATTTTGTTCTTACTCTGTAAATCTGTCTTTGTCTTTCTCAATAACTTTGTTTCACACTTGGCTTAGTTTGTGTGTCTGGTTATTTTTCAATCAAGAAAGTTCCAAGAACCAAAGACCTAGGCAACTGCCTTGAAACCTGACATGCATAAATTGAATTGATCATGAAATCTTTCCCTCCATTCTGTAGTGAAATATGCTGCTTTATTTTTAATGTAAAAATAAGTCATACATTCTTTTATTTATTTATTTTATTTATTTATTATTTTTGATATAGAGTTTCACTTTGAAGCCCTTGGTAGAGTGCCATGGAGGCATAGCTTACAGCAACCTCAAACTCCTAGGCTCAAGTGATCCTCTTAACTCAGCCTACTCTCAAGTAGCTGGGATTACAGGCACATGTCACAACATCCAGCTGTTTTAGAGATGGGGTCTTGCTCTTGCTCAGGCTGGTCTGGAACTCCGGAGCTCAGGCAATCCACCTGCTGCGGCCTCTCGCAGTGTTAGGATGACAGGCATGAGCCACTATGCCCAGTCAAGTCACTCATTCTTTTTTTTTTTTTTTTTTTTAGACAGGGCCTCAAGCTGTTGCCCTAGGTAGAGTGCTGTGGCATCATAGCTCACAGCAACCTCTAACTTCTGGGCTCAAGTGTGTCTCTTGCCTCCACCTCCCAAGTAGCTGGGACTACAGGCACCCACCACAATGCCCGGCTATTTTTGGGTTGCAGCCATCATTGTTGTTTGGCGGGCCCGGGCTGGATTCGAACCCGCCAACTCAGGTTTATGAGACTGGCGCCTTAGCCACTTGAACCACAGGCGCCGAGCCAAGTCACGCATTCTTAAAGGAAAAAAAAAAATCACACTCTCATGATGTATTAGCATTCTTTATTTTTTTTGAGACAGAGTCTCACTATGTCACCCTGGGTAGAGTGCCATGGTGTCACAGCTCACAGCAACCTCAAACTCTTGGGCTTAAGCGATTCTCTTCCCTCAGCCTCCCAAGTGGCTGGTACTACAAGCGCCCACCACAAGGCCTTTTGGGGGGGGGGGGTTATAGTTGTCACTGTTGTTTGGCAGGCCCGGGTTGGGTTTGAACTCTCCAGCTCCAGTGCATGTGGCTGGCGCCCTACCCACTGAGTACAGGCGCTGTGACTATATTAGCATTCTTATGTATATATTAGATGAATTTAATCAGCTAATATTTTATCATGGATTTTAGAGTCTGTGTTCATGAGGGGTGTTTGCCTGTGCTTTGGGTTTTGTTGTTGTCTTTGTTTGTTTTTGTAATGTCCTTGTTTGGTTTTGGTATCAGGGTTATAGGGATGTCACATTTTCAGGCAGGATTTGTATAAACTTACTTTTATTCCTTCCTTACCTCTTTGATACAATTTACTAGTGAAGACATATTGCATGAACTTTTCTGTGAGAGAAGATTTTTATCATCAGTTAAGATTAGTTTTATGTATTTTAGACTAGTCACATTTTCTGTTTCTTCTTGTGTCAGTTTTGGCAATGTTTGTCTTTCAAAGAATTTTTCTACATCATTTAAGCTGTTAAATTTAAGGACACAAATTTTCTCATAATATTCCATTATTATCTTAATATCTGTACAGTCGATAGTATATCCCTCCTTACGGCTAATATTGGTAATTTGTGTTTTCTGTCATTTTTATTAGTCTAGCTAGAGGAGTATCAATTTATTTAACTAGAAGTTTTTCCATTTTATTGATATATCAAAGAAAATAATCTTTGATGTTACTAATTTTCCCTAGTATTTGCCTATTCGGTATTTCACTGTTTTCTGGTCTTTATTATTTCCTTCATTCAACTTATTTAGAGTTTAACTCACTCTTTTTTTTCTAGTGCCTAGAGATGGAAACTTAGGGTGATTGATTTGAAACCATTCTTCCTTCTTAACATAAACATTTAGAGCGATAAGTTTCCCTAAAACGTCTATTTTTCTTACATTTAATATGTTGTCTTTTCCTTTATCATTCAGTTTGAATTATTTCTCTTGTAATTTCTTATAAGATTAGTTAGGAGTATATTTTTTTTTAATTTTTTTTTGCTAAATGTTTGAGGATTTCTCAGCTATCTTTTCGTCTTTGGTTTCTTTCTTTCTTTTTTTTTCTTTGTAGAGATAGAGTCTCACTTTATTGCCCTTGGTAGAGTGCCATGGTGTCACACTGCTCACAGCAACCTCCAACTCCTGGGCTTAGGTGATTCTTTTGCCTCAGCCTCCCAAGTAGCTGGGACTATAGGTGCCCACCGTGATGTCCTGCTATTTTTTTGTTGCAGTTTGGCCAGGGCCAGGTTTGAAACCACCACCCTTGGTATATGGGGCCAGCACCCTACCCACTGAGCCACAGGCGCCGCCCTTGTCTTTGGTTTCTAATTCAATTCCATTCCAGTCAAAAAAAATGCTCTGTTTAAAGTATCTGTTAAATACTTTTATATTTACTAAGTTTTGCCTTATGGCCTGCAATAGGCCATATTGTTCCATATCTTGGTGAATGTTCCATATCCACTAGGAAATAATGTGCATCACACTATTGTTGAGCATATTTCTATAAATATCAATTAAATTGAATTATAGTTATTGTTCATACATACCAGATTCTTTTGTATTCTGTATCATCTGCTTGTTCTACCAGACATTGAAAGACAATTGTTAAATTGCCAAAGGTAAGTGTGCATGTGTCTATTGCTCTTTTAATTCCATCATATTCTGCATTTATCTTTTTAAAATTCTTTCTGATAACACTTCTTGCTTTGAGGTCTATTTTTTGATATTAATATAGTCACTTATGCTTTCTTATAATTAATGGGCTATATTTAAGGTGTGTCTCTTATAATTATTATATGATTGGGTCTGTAAGTTACATATTTTTGGAGAAAACTTTATCTCACAAACCCTAAGAACATTGACAAAGATAAATTTTAATTTTAAAAACCAACAAAGAATATTGGCCTTCTTTTCCTACATTAGTATCTCTCAGTCAAGAGCTACCAACAAACTTCTTTAACACAATAAGGTAATATGCACAAATACTTAAGACTAGGTCCACATTTGACGAAAACAATGGTCAATTAGATTTGTTTATGTCCAGCATGAATTGACATAAGCTAATTGTTTGACATAAATGGTATATCAATAAAATTGAACAAATGTTCAATTCAGGCTAGATCCATTGGATAAAAATCATCAGTGGGCCCACTAGATGATTGTTCTATACAGTTTTAGACATCATTTGACCACTTTTCTGAATGAAATTGGTACTTTGAAGGAATTTCAGATTCTTAATCATTTATCTCAAGATATTGAACTACATCCAAGGGCAAACAGACCACTCAATTGTAAATTCTCTTAGACACCATTGATAGATTCTCATGTAATTATTTCAAAAATATAACCGGGGCAAAGGTCATGTACACTACAGAGAGTAGTTATTTATTTTTTCCCCACTGGCCAGATTAGATGATTGTAGCTCTTGTTCCCCAGGTCTTCCTGCAAACCCTCAAAGGAATGTGTTCAGAGGATATTCCTGCAAGCTATGACCTTGTTCAAGAGCTGTTTTTATTTAGTACAAGAAATTGGTCTTTCAGAGGCCTATGTAGGAAAAGTGGTGGGACAATCCTGGGTGAAGTAGAGCATCACAATGAACCAACTTCAATGTCTGAACTCAAGAAAACATCTATCAATTTTGGCTCTCCTGGACAGGAAATAGAATACCAAAATCATTAGAAATAAACCTGTATTAATGAAAATCACTCTGAATCTTTGATATTCCAAAAAGAGGAATAAATTATGAGCCTTCTACATATAGGCTTAAGGTGATACTAGAGGGTATGAGGAAACAGTAGTAATTGATATCAATGAATAGTTACAATCTGCATGATGTCTGCAGACTCTGGTGGAAACCCAGCTGGACAATCAAGTGTGAGCCTTAATTTCTTATTCTGATGCTTCCTAAAATAGGCAGAAATCTCTTGGTTGGTGGCTTCCCAGGGCACCAAATCTGCCTCACACTTGTTCCAAAATCTTCTAGCCCAGAACTCTTAGACTTCTAGGGTGAGTATAGAAGAAAGATGTTACTTGTCATAATATTTTAAAGAAAATCAACTAGAAATAAGAAAAAAGGCCTTCCTTCCTTCCTTTTTTCCCTTTCTCTCCAAATGTATATCATTATATCATATATAAACTACACAGAATTGTTCAGTGGCCTTTAGTCTCAAGAAGGATTATCTAAGACATCTTAACTCAGTCTACTTTTCTCAATAAATGTCAGTAATTCAGAGAAAGTTCTATCTAATACATGCTAGACTAATGCTGTATTGATGTAATATTACATCAGCCCATCAAAAAGAGAATGCATTTAGTCGATCAACAAGGAGTTGAGATGTTATGATACCATCAAATAAGTACTAGAAACGCTGTTTTTATTTTTAATTGAATCGATCTATTGAATAGTCTGAAGAAATCAAGATTGGGACCAACTTCTTCTTTTTATCCCTTACAACCTGTACTCCACATAGCCATGAGCATGATGTTTTTATATCACAAGTTAGAAGGTAGTGCCCGTCTGCTCAACACCCTCAACACAGCCATGAGAATGGTGTTTTGCTTCACAAGTCACAGAATGGCATGTCCATCTGCTTAGCACCATCAAGGGATTCCTCATTGCTCTAAAAACCTAACTCATCTTCTACAGTTTTTCCTGTTATTTGAACATGCAAAAGCTTTGCACCAGCTGGTTCCACTTTCATGGGACTGTTCTTCCCTGGGCTATTTAAGCCACTAGTTCCTTCTCATCACTCAAGTGTCAACTCACATGTCACCTTCTCAAGGAGGAAAAGTCCTTGAAGTAGTGTACCTTAACATTATGTTAATTTAATTCCATCTCTGTCTGATATTGGAATTTATCTTCTTTCCTATATTATCTTTTCCCCTAACTATAATAGAAGCTCCTTGAAAGTAAGAAGCTTGCTGTCCTGTTCCCTCAGCCTACAACAATACCTAACAAATACTCAGTCAATATGTTGACTGAATGGATAAAATAATCTTTTGATTCTATTCCCAGCTTTGTCACAAACTATATGACCGAAGTCACGTCAGTTGTCTTATCTGGCAGTGAGGGGAAATATCACCTTCTTTGGAAACTACACTAAATTATTCCTTCTTCTTCATCACCCTGCCCCTCTCCCACATTCCTACAAAAAAATAATCAGAAAATGAGGGAAAGAAGTTGGTTGACAGAATAAGGTTTTAACAACAATACATGATGGATGGAATCACAGACATAAAATCAACTGGGGCAGAAAAAGTAGCCTCCAGCTATTCATAATTTGTTTGAATATATTTACATACCTAAACAACTTCCAATCAGCAGTTAGAGTTGGTCAGTCTTAAAAAACATAGCAAAAGAAGAGAGTTAGAGACACACACTGGCCTTTTCTGTACCGGCACATAGAAATTAAATAGATGCCTTTAAATCAGCTGACTCATTGACTTCCCTACTTTGGCTCTACTATGGGCAAGCAGCCTCTGATTATAACTTGATCTGATTGTGTTTGGTTTTGCCTATGAGGAGAGAATGTGCTGATCACACAGACTCTGTGTTTTCCAGTCATTGTGACAATGGCCTGTCACTGTAAATTACTAGATTTGCATTCTGGCGTCTTTCTTCATCCCATGTGCTTTTTGGTTCCAACGAGTCAGTCCCTCACAGCCCTATTACCTCCAATCACTCAGAGGAATGTTGGGACTCAGAACACAACACCCCAAAGTATGGTGCCTTGGCAACTGAGGACTTGGAACTCAGGGTGATTGGAAGGCTTCAGAAGCAGCCTCACAGTCTCTGCCTGTCTTTCTCCTGCCCTTTCTTCTCTGAGAAGCAAGTTATAGAAGTTATAGTAGAATTCAGAATTCCTCTTCCCCAAGTCAGGTCATAGAAACCAGGATCCTGCTCCCTGAAAGCCAGCCACAAAACCTAGAAAGGTCACCCTCTTCTTTCTCCCTAGAAGACCCTCCTTCCAGAGAGGTAGTGCTCCATTCCCAGGAAAAAGGAACAATGTTCAGAGAGGCCAAGTACAGTCTGAGTGAAGGAGCCTTGCTGAGCTCCCTGTGGCCTGTCACCATGACTGGAGTAGCTCCTTTGTCCAGTCTTTTCTCCATGGCTGCCTTCTCTCTACCAGACCCACATAATGGAAATAGACAGTTTACTCTGAGTATTGGGGTCTTTCCTTCTGAAGATTGCAGTGTCCTGTAAAACTTTGATTGAATGCATTTGCTGTGCTTTTCTCCTGTTAACCTGTCTATAGGGTTGACCCTCATGATGGGTGAGGAAGGCTGTCAAACCTTCGCCTCCCCGGCAGGAGCTGCCTCTGGGTCCTTGGCTTGGAGAAGGGGATCCAGGCCCTGCTGGCCCAGTCTGGGGGTGGCCCGGCCTCTCTGGGACAGGGATAGCAGCAACTCAGTCCTAGTGTAGCCTAGAACACCAGCAAAGAGAAGGACAAAATAGAAAAAAATAAGTAACATAATTTAATACTTTAAAATATGGAAAACATTGTACCATCTTTGGAATTTCTTCTAATAGTTTTATAGTTTAGAATAGTTTACATTTGGAATGGGCAGAATCATGAAGAGTAGAGTAGAAGCAGCTCTGTCGTGCCTATAGGGCTTAGATCCTCAGCCCCAGGAAAATATTTGCATGTGGCCCCAAATATATTTCAGTGAGCTCGGCAGCCTTTCTGATACATTGTACAAAGAATGACAGTGACTAGTGACATGTTCTCACTCTGAGTTGGGACAAGAAACCATCCCTCAGACCCCACTGGCGTTATCCTGCCAGGACCTCTCTCATCTTCTCCTTTCTGACTGTCTGTCAACAGGGCCCTAAAATCCCGAAGGTGGCAGCCAGTTCACACATATAGTGATTCAGGAA
Organism: Perodicticus potto; assembly: GCA_963574655.1. Taxonomy (NCBI): domain Eukaryota; kingdom Metazoa; phylum Chordata; class Mammalia; order Primates; family Lorisidae; genus Perodicticus; species Perodicticus potto. Next base: position 18,152 of record CAUYRH010133888.1, read on the forward strand.
AAGAATATGTGAATGAATCGAAGCTCATACTGAAGTGTCAAAGAAGGGAAAGTTCCAACTTCCTTCTGCACCTCTCTAGTCCTAGACTACAATCTTAACATCGCTTGGGGATGGGGATAAGCAGGGCTGCAAGTACAGTCATTCATCACCCAAGGACAGGGATTTGTTCAGAGAAATGTGATGTTAGGTAATAGTGTGATTATGCCAACATTTTGGTGCATGCTCACACAAACCTGGGTGCAAGCCTAGGTTACTGCACACCTGGGCTGTATGGCAGGGCCTGCTGCTCCTAGGCTGAGGCTACACACCTGTACAGCACGAGACAGTAGAGGTACAGAGTAATAGACAAAAATGGCACACCTGTGTAGGGCACTTAGCAAGAATGGAGCTTGCAAGACTGGAAGCTGCTCTGGGTGAGTCAGGGCATGTGTGGAGAGTGCATGTGAAGACCTGGGGCATTACATAAACACTGGGCACTTAGGCTACACCAGCTCCATAAAATATGTTTCATTTCTTTGTTAATAAATTAATCCTTTTAATTTTATTTTAAAATAACCCTATTATTTTTCATTTCTTTGATAATAAATTAACGCTGTTTAAAAGTTACTGTAACTTTTTTACCTTCTAAACTTTTAACTTTATCACTCTTCTGTAATAACAGTTGAAAACACAAACGCAATGTACAGATATGCAAAGATACTGTCTTTATATCCTTACTGTATGCGGTTTTTCTATTCAAATTTTTTTCTTTTTCTTTTTTAAACTTTTTTGTTAAAAAATAAGACAAACATACACCCTAGCTTAGGCCTATACGGGGTCAGGATCATCAGTAGAACTGTTTTCCACCACGGCATCTTGTCCCACTGGAAGTTCCCCAGGAGCAAAAACTCTCATGGACCTGTCATCTCCTATAATAACAATGACTTCTTCTGGAACATCTCCTGAAGGAACTGCCAGAGGCTGTTTTACTGTTAATTTGTTTAATAAGTGGAAAGAATATAGTGAAATCACAATAAAATTATAGTATAGTAGACCATGGAATACTATTCAGCCATTAAAAAAGATGGAGACTTTACATCTTTTGTATTAACCTGGATTGGGTTGGAACACATGCTTCTAAGTAAAGGATCACAGGGTGGAGAAGCAAGAATCCAGTGTACTCAATTCTAATATGAATGCAGTCGATGATCTAATACATGAAGGGGGGTAAGGGAATGAGGCAGCCCAGAGAGGGGAAGAGAGGGGGGATGTAGGGTCACAGTGTATGGCACACCTGTTGGGGGCAGGACCCAATTATAAGAGGGACTGCACCTAACAAATGCAACCAGTGTAACCTAATTCTTTGTACCCTCAATGAATCCCAAACAATAAAAAAATTTACAGTACAGTAACCACTAACACAGTTGTTTATTATTGCAATCATGTATTAAACACTGTATGTAACTGCAGGCGATAGACATTTATATGACTGGCAGCACTGTAGGCTTGTTTATACCAGAATCAGCTGGGTGAGGAATGCATTGTGCTATGACACCACTAGGCAATGTAAATTTTTCAGCTCCATTATAACCTTCTGGGACCACCATTGGCTGAAATGTCAATATATGGTACATAAGTGTATAAAGATTTTGTGAATTCTTAGGACAGGCTGCAGCTACCCAGTTGGGTTCCTGGGTTAAGTCTCCTAAGCTGCTTTCAGAGAAACCTAAGTGCCCACATTCTTTAGAGGCCCTGCAGGGAACCTACTGAAGGCAGAGCCATTAGTAATGGATCCAATTAGAGCAGAGAGAGACTCAATCAATGAAGAAGTGTGTGGTGGGCGGTATGCAGAGTGCTGAGGAGAGCCATGTGAGTAGGAAAAGAGGGTAAAGAGAATGGAAGAGACAGCAGCATGGAGAGAATCATACTTCTTTCTACTCTAGGATTGGTCATGAGTGTCTGAGGATGTAGCACAGTGCTAGCATATGCCAGCTACTCAAATACTAAATGGAATTGAACCATGAAATGAACCCCTTGTTATTTGCTAAGGAGAATGCTAATGGTCCTTGAAGAAAAGATCATCTTTTTGCTGACCTTTTAGGACAATTTCTTCTAAATGATTGACAAGCACGAAAGTCAGGAAGAAATACAACCTGGATGTGTTATGGTCCATCAGTGCTGTGTGATCTTTGCCTTCAGGGTGGCAAGCCAGGCTGAGCATGAAAGGAAACCTCAGTGTCTCTTAAGAACACAGACACTCACGTGAGTCTGTTGGCCTCACCTTCTATGCCAGGTGATCAAATCATCTGGGCAAACTTCTGAACTTCCAAGTAAGAGAGAGAGGACACCTGGAGAGAGACCCTGGATGATCAATCCCCTTAATAAACTCCGTGTGTGTGTGTGTGTGTGTGTGTGTGTGTGTGTGGTGTGTTACCGGACCAAAGAATCTGTGCATCTGCTGCCCAAGCCAATCAACAGAGAAGTGAATGAGAGATCAAAAGTTTCACTTTATTTACAGAAAAGCCAGCAACTCCAGAGAACAGCGAGGATGTTTCCTGGAAGAGCCATTCTGCCCTCCCAATTCCCTTTGTTACTTGTGTTCTCACAGTAAAAGTAAACATCAGCAATGTAATTGCTCATTATAGTGAATGTTAAACAGATTCCCCCTCACAGGTTACAAGGTCACAAAATATCTCCCTACCTCAAAGTGGTTATATCTTCAAAGCATTTTTACTCTAGACTAAATTTATAGTTCGTCGACACTTCACTGGGTACACAGAGGGCCCTGGATCCTTGACCAGTACCACAGAGTCCAGTTTCCCAACATATCTATGACGGTAGCCTTGGAAGTGAATAAACAATGTCCAGATGTCGGCACGTAGGCTCACCCAGCCCTATTAGGGCCTGAGTAGAAGTGGCCTGAATGAAATGGCCATTCAGGTTAACAGTGGCTGGTAACGTGTGTGATTGTAACTCTTCAGAAGTGCATTTTCCTTCTAAAGTCGAATGCTCTTATCCATGAGAAAGAAAAGCTGTATGCATAGACCATACCAAAATAATCACTTCATTTGATGGTCAAAAAAATTAATTTTTTTGCCTGATTTTGACACCCCTGATGTTCTCTAAGTGGGATTAATTTCCCCGCGCTTGTCCTCATTACAAGTCTCATTGACATCCCGTACCCCACTGGGTTGCAATTAAGGGTTTTTATTATGTGGGGCTCCCTTTAGTGAGTGTCTTGGAAGAAGAGACCATGTCTTACTCATCTCTATATCCTCAGAACCAAATAGAGCTCTAGACACGGAAAAGGTAGTCAACAAGCGCTTATAAAATGGAATAGCATAAAATGGGGGAGAAAATGAATGAATGGGTGAATGAATGAGTAGTTAGCAGTGTGTGAATGAAGGAATGAGTAGCTGAATGAACCAGTGTGTTGGAGCAGCTAACTTTGGTGTGTAACTCTTTACTATCCGGAAAATATCTCCTTTCATGTTCATAGGGGAAAATGGGGGAGGAGTGGGGAGAGAGGATGTATTTGCTTCATTTTCACCTTTTGGACTTACCTGTCCTCCAAAGTACCCACCCCACCTGAATCTAAAGTTCTGTACTGTGAGCTTTGGCCTTCAGAGGTGTTCTCAGGGCTGTTCAGCCACAGTAACTCCCTGCCAAGGAAGGGCTATGGGAAAGCAGCCAGAAAGGCTGTTACAGCAAGATGTTGAGCTTTATTGTGCAAATATAAGCCAGCACTCCAGCACTCAACAAGTTAAAAAAAAAAAGAAAGAAAGAAAGAAAGAAAGAAAAGAAAAAGAAAAGAAAGCAAAGGAAAAGGAGTTCTTAGGCTCTGTCCAAGCAATACACCCCACGCCACAAAGTGCCAGTTTGGCACCTGGCCACATGATAAGAGCATATCTTTGACGGCCAATCTGACATTTCGGAGTAGCCTTAATATCTAATATATTTACATACAACTCTGATGAATGTCCAATTGCATCTCATTTTGAACTCAGGCAAAACCTCTGCTCAAGGTCACTAGTGTTTCCCTGACATTTTCACAGAGGTTGGGTCAGCTTGCATGGCCAATGTGAACCACCTGTTACTCCAAGATCGACATGCCTAGCCTGCCATGTTCACTTGAGAAAGGTCCTGTGAAGAATGGTGCATGTAAAGTCTGGGCTCTGTTCTCTTGCAATACCCAGGCTCATGGAAAAGGAAAACCCAGGCATTGCGAGAGTACTTGCGTCTACCACCCATTTGCTGTCTAGGATTCTTCGCATTTTCTAGGTACTCAATTAAGATCCCTCAGTCTGTTGTTCTTGCTGTTTTCTCCTGTTTTGCATTGAGGATATTATTAATGCTACTGTATTTGGACAGAATTTTTGTCTTATAGATCAGGTTAAATCAGCAGATTAGCAAAACTCAGCCCAATCAAATCCAGCAAATGCTAACCATTCCTCCAACATTGGGAGGCATGTTTTGGGAAGAGAATTGAAGGTTGATTTGAGAAGGAAGTAGGGAAAATAACCTGTACTGATATATTATATTCCCAGGGTTTTAGGTACAATTATTTCAGGTCTATTTTTTCATTTACTCTCACATATACTTATGAATTAGTTAGGATTTCCATCAGGAAAATATGACCTACACCTGTCCTCGGGCAAAAGAGAGACTAGAAAATTGCCTATAAAATTTGTTTAGAACCATTTGTAAAGCATGAATCATGGAATTAAAGGAATGTTAACACTAAACAGGCTTTCAAGAGCTAGTCAATATCTCCCATTCTTGCACATGACTTCCAAGCCCCACAGAGTTGAAATGACTCACCCAAAATCATGCTCCTGTGGCTCAGTGAGTAGGGCACCGGCCCTGGTCAAACTGCAACAAAAAAATAGCCGGGCGTTGTGGCGGGTGCCTGTGGTCCCAGGTACTCAGGAGGCTGAGGCAAGAGAATCACCTAAGCCCAGGAGTTGGAGGTTGCTGTGAGCTGTGATGCCACAGCACTCTACCAAGGGCTGTAAAGTGAGACTCTGTCTATAAAAAAAAAAAGGAAGCTCATCCTTATTCCAGGTGGTTGTTTTTTGTACCTGAAGATAAAATGGCTCCTAAACAAAGTTCAGAAATGACAAGCCATTTTGCAGGAAACACAGCTAGGCTGACAGTTTGTCTCAGAGCAATTCCAGCTGTATTTGGTTGGCTGGGTGGGTGGGGCCGCGCACATAAGCCCGCATCTACCCTGAGCCCCACCATCTTGCTTGCACAAGTCCTTCCTGGTCACCAGATCTGCATCCGTCCAAGGCTCTCGAAAAAGGTCTATGTTCTTAGTTTCACAGTAGACCTTTCTTTTTTAGCTACATGTTTTTAATTCTATTTTTAAATGGCTTCATTGAGAGTATATTTTACATATCATAATATTCACCCATTTCAGGTGTCCAATCCAGCAAATTTTTGTTACTTTACCCAGAGCTACATTATCACCATAAATCCATTTTCGAACATTTTCATCTTTCCCAATAAGCTTCCTCAAGTTTTTACATTTAATCCCCGTTCCAACCCCTCAGAAAGGATTGGATCTTTCTAATCCATCTACAAAAAGAAAGGAAAGAAGAACAGAAGGAGCCGGGTTTTTTTACACTGGCAGAGTTCTGGCCTGCTGTCTTCTCTCCCTCAGAAGGATTTTGTGCCCATAAAGGTGATTTTCTCCCCACGCCGCTCTTCTCCCAGAGAGTGGGGTGGGCTGCCTCTGCTGGATCGTATTTCCCACTTAGGCGCTGAGATGCGGGTGATTCCTTACTCTGCGACCCCCGGACCTGTGCAAATACTGTTAACTCTTCTGTCTGTGCCCCTTCCCTCTGCCCCTTCTCTGGGCCATCTTCGTTTAAGTGGTGAAGGGATAAAGATCTAGATACTCTAGATTCGTCCAGGCACTTCAAGAGCTGTTCCGCTTCCCCACCTGTCTGGCTCAATGCTTACCCACGCCCTCATCCAGGTGGGAACTGGGGATGGGGTCACTAGCTCCCTTCCGGGTGGCAGTCCATTTCCATACGCCACTTTCACTTTCTCCGTCCCAAGCCCATCCCCTGTAGTAATCCATAATGACACAGTTTGGGAACGGACCCTATTCGGTGAAAGAAATGGCCAAACACATCACTCCATGTATATTTTTATATAACCATCTAAAATACCCTGCAGGAGAGAAAATGATGTCAAAAAATCTTTGTGAAATCCTACTTAGGGGAAAAGGAGGACACACAGTTAAACACCCAGCATGACGCCCAGCCACACCCACATTGGTGTCTGCGGGTCTGCAAGTGTGGCTATCAAGCATATCTAAACATAAAACACCCACCTAGGAACAGAACAGTGGGTGTCTCTGTCTGGCAAAATTATGGCTGATTAACATATATTTACGTTTTCCTGAAGTTGTCAAATGTCTCGCAAAAAGCAGGTATTACTGTGTTAATGGGGAAATGTGCATAAATGTTAAACAATGAAGGAACGGAAGATCAGCTCCAGGGCTGCACAGGTCTCCGTGTTTGCGGCAGCCCACGGGCACCGACAGCGCTGGCTTCTCAGCGGTGTGAGCTTCACTGTCATTACCGCGCTAATCACAGTGCACGCAGCTCCTTCCTCCGCACTGATCTTCCGCCGCACCTGGGAGTCTGATCTCCGTGGGGGAGACTAGAAATCCCGAGCAGACAGACAGTTTGGACAGAGTTCAGAGATGAGTTAGCCAATGATCAAGGGAGCAGGCAGGATTGTTGCTGGCGAAGAGATGAAAGGCTCTCCAGTTTTATAGCTCCGCTGAACAGAGACTAGGGGTGGAGGAACTTGCAAACACAGACCCAAAACATGTGAAAGTCATGAGCAATAAAGAGTGAGGAGGGAGCCAGCAGAGCCCGGTCCGGGTGGGTAATCGGATGCTGTGCCGAACAGAAACGCAGAGCGCGCCCAGCAAGGAGTCTCCGGCCGCGCCTCCCAGGCAGTCAGAGCGGGTTCCAGCGCGAGCGGACGCCCCGCCGTTCAGTAAGGAGAACTTGGCGCTGCTGCGTCGTCCCGGGAAGCCTCTGGCTCCACACGGCCACGTGAGCCTCCAATTCCACCTTCCTCAAGGTGAGCAGAGGCCCCAAATGCAAAATGCATCCGTCAATTCTGCAGGGGGCGCCTCTGCAACAAAACCCGCCCTGGCTCAGCAGCCCAGGAGAGTGGCGAGCTGTGCTCCGCTGCTTTGGACGAGCAAGGATCTTTGGAAGGATTTCCTCAGCGGCTCCTGTTGTCCGTTTGCTACCAAGTGTAGCTGAAAAGTGTAGCTAAGGAAAAGCTTTGCCCTTAACGAGCTTACATAATAATTGCGAGGTCAAAAAGTTGACCTTTCTCAGGTGTTGCTGGCCGTGCCTTGGCACCTGCTGCCCAGGGCCCCTGGAGTGTGACGAAATGGGCAACCCAAAAGGGGAGCCATGAAACAAAGCAAGTCAACCTGGCCCAGACGGAGTGTTGGTCTGTGTTTCAGACTCACGGCGAACATCCTTTACCAGCACCAGGCCCGGGAGGTTTTGAACAAGACAATTGTTTTATTAGAATTTTCTTTCAAGAAGATAATTCTGGTGATGTGAAGGTGAAATGGAAAGATAAGAAACAGTAATCAAGGGAGATCGAGTACAAGGGTGAGTGAAGATGGACCAGCTTCAACAAAGCAGAAAGGGGGGACAGCAACAGATGAAATTGCACGTAGGTGTAGACCACATGAAAGTTGGCGAAAGCAGGGGTGCTGCTGCCCCAGTGTCTGGAATTACTGACCAATAAATATTAATTCTAATTAGTGTCTGGGAAATAAGAAAGAAGAGCTATGTCTTTAGAGAAGGTGGAGGTTTATGTTGGTTTTAGGGTCTCAGCAAACCATGTACTGACTATAGCAAGCAATTAGAAATACAGTTCTGGGGCTGGACTTGGGGGCTCATGCCTGTAATCCTAGCACTTTGGTGGCTGAGGCTGGAGGATCACCTGAGGCCAGGAGTTTGACAGCAGCCTGATTAGCTGGGTGTGACGGCAGGCACCTGCGTTCCAGCTACCCAGGAGGCTGAGGCAAGAGAATTGCTTGAGCCCAGGAGTGTGAAGTTGCAGCGAGTTATAATGACATCACTGCAAGATTCTGTCAAAAAAAAAAAAATGGAAAGGGGGGAGGGAAGGGAAAGGAAGAGAAGGAAGGAAGGAAGGAAGGAAGGAAGGAAGGAAGGAAGGAAGGAAGGAAGGAAGGAAGGAAGGAAATAGAGTTCTGAAGCTCAAGGGAAAGGTTAGGTCAAGAAGTGTGGATTTATGACTCAATCCACACAAGAGTGGTGTGAAGTTATTCAGGGAAAGAATATGATGAGGATGAGGGAATGCTGAGAAGAGAATGTTGGAAAGGTTCTACTTTAATGGTATATGTTTGGTATATGTAGTATATGAAGAGAAAGAATTAACAATAAGAAGCGGGCCACAAAGAGAATCCGTAAGATTAATCGGATGAAGATTCACATCATTCAGTACACACTCATGGAGCTCCCTATGTATGTCCTTATGTCCTTCTGGAGATAAAGGAATGAATATTATATGGGCCCTGATGTCAAAAGTGCTTGTGTTCTATTAAAGGAGACGCGTATGTAAGAAGCCATTGCCATTATGTGACATGAGAGTGCTGACAGAGGTGAGACTTTGTTAGAACAAAGGAGGCAGTGATAACTCAGCCTGAGAGGGGAAGAAAAGTGTTGTGAGGCAAGATAGATCCTTGGGCTTCATCACTCGCAGTTCCACCAGAAAGCTCCATGTTTTCCTTGTCTAGCCATGACTGCACCCATAACTGTGCAGGACGATGTCATATTTATATGACTACTGGATGACTGCTGTGTGTCTACCATTTGGCATTCTACCACTACTATTCCCCTTGGAAAGGTAAGTATCTGGGACTTGTGTGGACGTCCCTTGCCTGCTTACTGAATAAAGGTGTGTTATGTCTGCGCTCGGCTCTCCAGTCCTTTGGTCTGAACACATCTAGTGCAAACCTACCAAGCATTGACTTCCTGCATTACAGGTGTTTTGAAGGATAAGTAGGAGCTGACCAGGTAAATGACTGGGGAAATTATTTCAGACCACTGGAACAGCACGTGGTAAGACAATTCTGTTATGTTTAAGGCATGAAAAAAGTCATGATGGAAAGGTGCAAAGACAAAAGAGGTGGATTGGGTGAATAAAATTTAATGATGACTTGGTTTGTCTCAACGTTCTGGTCAATTTTTTTTATTATTACCAAGGTGTTCCCATACTCAGTGTCACATTGAAGCAAATTATTTTCTAGATGAAGTCTCTCTAGATCAGGGGTCTTCAACTTCACCTGCATGTTAGAATCACCCAGGGAGGTCTGGAAGCACAGGATGCCCAGGCCTCGCCCCAGACCAATGACAAAGGAGATGTAGAACTGGGTGTTTCTGTCTCTTCAGTGCCTGTGAGATGATTCTGTAATGTAAAGACCACTCAGGCTCATACTTCAGTGGGCGTTAGAATGACCTGTTGGGCTACTTAAAACACTGGACCCCCCATTGCGAGTGTCTGATTCTGTCAACCTGAGAAGGTACCTGAGAGTTTGCACTTCCTGCAAATTCTTGGGGGAATTTGGATTTTTTAAAAGTGAGATAATGAAGAAAGTAAGAGGTGCATGAAGTGATAATACTACAGAAGATCACCTTAGAATAGCCGCCATAAGTAAAACCACATTTAACTGCATTCCTTTCTCCTTACCCTGGGGTCACTTCCCGTGTGTCAGTTAATAGTGACCAAAATATTTCTGTGTAGCTAGCTCCCCCAAACTCAGTGACCTAAAAAACAATAACTTATTCTCAGAGATATGTGGGTTGGTAAGATCTACTAAATTGGGTAGGTTTCAGTTTCAACACTGTTCCAGTACCTCTCAACCTCCTCCTGTGACCAGTGGGCAAGCCTGGGCATAGCCACCTCGTGCCAATGTCAGAAACAAACAAACAATCCAAAAAAAATAAAAAAAATAAAAAAAACAACCGAAGGAAAAATATGCAAGGCCTTTTGATGCCTAGAGTCAGAACTGGTACACCAGAGCTTATGACTCTTTTGGCTGAATCAAGTCACACTTGCAAATGTCAGGGCAGCAACAAAGTCACAGGGCAAAGCTGAAGATAGATGGAGTGGCAAGGAACTTGGACCATAATGCAATCTACCATATTCCTCTCTTTCACCAAGAAATGCTTTATATTTTATCTGCAGCTCAAATTTCACTCCTCAACCAGCCTCTAATTAAGAACATGTTTGCTCTTAGATTATGTAAACCACCTTAATCATCCAAAAATCCTGGTGAATCCCTTACTGGAAACTAGTTTAAAAGATTTCTTTTTCGGGCGGCGCCTGTGGCTCAAAGGAGCAGGGCATCAACCCCATATACAAGAGGTGGTGGGTTAAAACCCGGCCCCGGCCAAAAACTGCAAAAAAAAAAAAAAAAAAAAAAAGATTTATTTTTCTTCTCCTCCCTAGATAAGTATTTTAAGCTATTTTCTATGTGTCTTATACCTAAGCACAGATGTATACAAACAACATTTATAAGAATACTCTGAAAATACCCTAGGGCTAAAAGCTAGGGTCCTAGCTTTATAAATATAAAGGATCCTTTTACCTTCCACAATGCCATTTTCTTTCTTTTCCTAAATTTTTCTTTAACCTTGTACAGAGAGTTGAAGATCTTTGTATCAAGAAATGACTAGTGCATGGTGTCCCAAAGTCTGCCTATATAGTCATCATACATAGGAAAAAAAGGGAAATAATAGCTAAATGTTCCTTTATTTACAAAATATGCATTACAGAATTTTACAAGGGGCGACCAACATGTAGAGAATATTTTAAAAATATTTTGAAAAATTCACTAATGCTTATTATGTAAATGAACGTACATTTAGCTACAATTTCCTATTTTCCCTACATATGGTGATTTTAGGGATTTCTTTTGGGGCATCCTGTCGAAATAAGTGGAGTTCTAATTCCTTTATGAATTGAGGTTATTGAATTCCTTTCAACTTATTGAATGTTATGGGTTGAATTGTGTCCTCCAAAAAGATCAGTTGAAATCCTGACCCCAGTACCTCTGAATGTGATCTTGTTTGAGAATAGGGTCTTGGCAGACATAATTATTTAAGTGAGGAGCTCACACTGGACTAGGGCTTTTATTTCGATATGACTGGTGTCCTTCGTAGATGAGGCTCAGACATAGCGAGGGACTGGCATGTGATAACAGGAGGCAGAGACTGGAGTGATGCAGCCTGGGGACACAAAGGGTGACAGCCACCATGAAAAGCTAGACAGAGGCAAAGCAGGATTCTACTCAGAGTCTCCGAGACAGCTCCCTGATTTAGGACTTCTGGACTCTAGAACTGCGGGAGAATGAATTCTGTTGTTCTAAGCCACCCAGTTTGGGGTACTTTGTTACAGCAGCCTCAGGAAACTTCCATAATTGGATAGAAGAAGTTGTCTGGCTGGAGGTTCCAATAGGCCATGAAGGTCTTAATAAGGATTCTACAAGTGCTGTAGGAAGGAGGGATTATGGTTTTGCCCCACTGGTTCGGTGCCTATCATGCACAACGGGGCCCCACAGAGTAGGAGTGTCTGGAGAGGAGCTCTATTACTGTACCCCCGCCTGCGGAGGCTGAGAAAAATTGCTACAGAGTCACCCTGATCTCCACCCTTCCCTTCTCTGTGCTTTCTCCTAATGAACTGGAAGAATAAAGTATATTGCGGGATAGGTAAAATGTAGTTAAAATGAGAGAATCTCATAAATGGGGCTGGGTCTTTGGGGTATCCTACTAAAAGCTTCTAGCTTTGCAGTGTACTGAGCTGTTTCATTCATTCCTTCACTTGGTGGACAAATTTTTATTGAGCACCTAATATGAGGCAGGGAATTTTCTAGAAGCTGAAGAACAGGAGACATTAAAATCTCTGATTCCATGGACCTCTCTCTGGTGGAAACCACAAAAGATAAAGAAGAAAAATATGTAAAATGTAGAGCATAGCAATTAAGTGTCAGCAATAGCAATGAAGGCAGGAAGATAGAGGGAAAAGTCAGGGGAAGGAAAGAGATGTGTTGATGTTTTTGATAAACTGGCTGGGTAGGCCACATTACAAAGGTTACTTTTTAAGAAAAGACTGGAAAGAAAAGCAGGTGTGAGCTAAGGATGAGAGGAAGAGCCCCGCAGCAGGCAGGGGCCCTGAAAGGTGTACAGGGCCAGGAGGCTTCAACATCGGATACTAAAATGGATTTGAGAGAACAAAAGCCCAACTCAAGGGAAGGAGCAGGAAGAAAGCAATAGACATTAAATAATAAATGAGTAAGAACAAGAAAAATAATATTTAAAAATCCAAATGGTCATTCCTTAAGGAGACTAAAAAAGTGGACAAAGTCTCAGACAACCAAGGAAATAAATTTCACAATCAGAATTAAGAAGAGAAGTATACCGCAGACACGGAGATTGGAAATATTCTACAGAGTAATTATTAAAACTCGACACTGATTGTTTCAAGGCTTGAACAAAAGGAATGGTTTTCTATAACAATAAAATACAATAAAATTCACTAACCAAGTAAAAAAGCTGAAGAATAAATAGAAAATACTGTCAAAATCTTCTCCAAAGGTCAGACCAAGAAAACATATAAATAGTTAATAGCCTTGTAGTTCAATTAATAGTATCATCCACAGTTTAATGTTATACAAAAATAAAGTAAATCAAAAATTAAAATTAATATTATTGTTAACATATGAGAGAAAACATAGAAGTACTATAGTTACTATTTAAAAAATTAAATTTAAAAGTAACAAATTAATATTAAAAGAATGTCTCATTCTTGATAAACAGACAAAGAAAATGACTACAAATGGCAATATTTTATATTAAAATATTCAAACTCATTAATAACCACAAAAAAACAGCAAACTATTGTTTGTATTCATCAGTTAGAATTTTAATTAAAATATTAAGAATTTAAAATTAAAATAAAATGCTCAGAATTCATGTGAGGAAACCTTGATACTTAGCTGTTGAGTATGCAAAATGGGTGGTGATTTATATCCAAAAGCAATGCGGTTTTGAATCTCCTTGACCCAGTAATTTTTATTCTAGAAATACACTGAAATACACAGAAATAGGAAAGACTTTTCTGGGCATACAGTTATAGACCTAAGGACGTTATAAAACATTGTTTATGGTGGCACAAATTGAAATCTTATAGGTATATGATATAACTTTATAAGTCAGCCATCAAACATTACTCTTTCTAAGAACAATTCCTGTCATGAAAAAGTAAATTACGAACAATCTTTCAGCATGATTTCAATGTTTAGTTTTTGAAAGAAAGAAAAAAGGAGAACCCATGAAAGAGAGAGAATAGTAATAAAAAGAAAGTAGTAGACACTTACAAAGCTATTACTTGTAAACCTTCATGCCGTATATTATGGAAAAGTTTTAATGTTATCCTCTCTGTTTCTTCTGTTTTTTTCAAAATTTTCCCCACAATGGACATGTGCTACTTTTGTAATTGAAATAATAGCAGTTGTTATTCTTTGGAAAAAAATATGTGGTGTATTTTACAGGAAACAGCTGATTTTCAGCACCTAAAATTAAGAGTTTTTCCAGCGTTATATTCTGTACAAAAGAGTAAAGGGAATTTTCTTTTCTCTTCATGGGGGTTATGGTAGGCAAGGAGTTCCCTGCCGAAAGTGAGGCTGCAGCCACCATCAGTTTTCATCTAACTTAAGACTTTGTTTCTTCATCTTGCTTCCTCAACCCTCTTTTTTATGAGATCTGGAAGTTATACAAAAAAAAAAAAAAAAGTCAGATAAAATGCAAGCATTTCAGTTCTTTTATTTTCCTGGACTGTAGGTAGTCTTCTGTGAAACCGAAACCCAACCTACTATCATATATTTTAATAAATAAGATTGTTTTAACTGAGTTCCACAAAGTACAATTAAAACTAAATTATTTTAGGATTTCTCCCAAGCTGCAGGGGAAGGGTGGGCTCAAGAAGCTGCCTAGGGATTATCCAGCAATCTCTGAAAAGCTGAAACTCAGAGGGAAATAGATGTCAATGTCTTGCGGCTGAACTCACCATCTGCCCTGTAGACACCTGGAAAAATAGTGGGGGTGGTAAGAGTATCGGTGCTGGGAAAAGCTGCTATGATTGCTTAATCCCCCAAAGAGGAGATTGGCTTAAACATCACTGTTCCAATAGTCAACAAGTGGAGATGAAGAACTGGAGCAAATGGGACCTTAAAAGATTTCAAGGTAGAAGAAAACCTCCTGACAGTGCAAGGTTAATGGAGTAATAAAATAGGGCACCAAAGGGGACATTGACATTTCTCCTTCAGAGAATTCTAAGATGAGACAGGATCCATTTAGCAGCATTTCTGATGATGGAAATGGAAATAAATACGAAAACTTAGATGATATTGGCTGGGAATATTACCCGTTGCCCTAAGAAAATTCAGAGTCATACACCCATCTGTGCTGCCACGTTGGAGTGGGCTGGGGATTTGTCTGTGAGCAGACACGTGCATACTTGGGGATTTCAGAGAGCCAGGAAGCCACAAAAATGAACAGTTTTGCAAATGTCCTGGGATCAGCAAGAAGTCTTCAACTAGTTTAGAGATCCACTAAAATCAAGCCATGGTTTGTCTCTGAGAACTTCCTCCTCTAAATTGTTTGTGCTTATTTATCTTAAGAAAAGCATAAGGTCTGTGTCTCTGGGTTCATTCACACTTAGCTCATTAGGTGGGTTTGTGAGCCTGCTCAGTATCCAAAATGCCTCACGGGATTCAAAGGAAGTTGCCCTCTCTGCTGAAGAGATAGATGCTTTGGTTAGTGCAAAACAGAAGCCAAAATGTAGAAAACCTTTGGCTCTGAGTTCCCTTCACAACTGAAGAAATTCGAGCAGAGTCTAAATCTGACAGTCTTCCAATGTGCCCCCAGCATCCTACACTGCATGTGTGCATGAGTATCGATGTTTCCCTCTCAGTGTCTGGGCTTCAACTGGGAGTGGGTGTTGTAATTAGAATAGATGTCGGACAAGGTCCCGCTAAGGAAGCTTTGCCAGGGAGCATGTGGTGGTAAAAGTTACTTTTGGTGACCATTAATGGTCAGATATTGGCAATTTCTCAAGGTTCAACTTCATAACAAAAAAATTCAGAGGTATAGAAGCTTGAGTGGCTCAGCGATGTCACCCAGATTCTAGTTTCTATTTCTTTCTCTCTTCTCTCTGCTTTAGCCACAAATCCCCCCACCCCCCAAAGCTGGCTCCCCTCTCGTGGGGAGAGCAGGAAATTGAAGCTCCTTTGGAATACAGAGAAATGGCTTTCCCAGAAGCTCCTGGAGTAAATGTCACCACCCAGCTCCTTGGCCTGAAATAGAATGTCCATCACTGAACCAAAGACAGTGTCCAGGAAATAGGACGAGGGAGTTGTGTGAAGCCAATGAGGGCTCACCTTAGAGCTGAACTTAGGCTCAGAGTTTAAAATTTGAGGTTCCAGAAACTAGTAAATGAACAACTACATACTCACAGGAGAGAAAAACACAATTAAATTCATGAAAGAGGGAGGGGTAGAGAAAAGGGGGAAGGAGGGAGGAGGGAGGGCGATTGGTAAGTTCTCACCTAATGGGCACAAAGTAGGGGCATATGGCACACCTCCCGGGTGAAAGCCTCAACTACAACTTGCACTTTATCTAACAAACACAAACAATGTAACCTAACTATATGGACACACGTAATAATCTGGAATAAAAAATGACTGATTAATTAATTAAAATTTGAAGTTCCATTGGGGAAGAGGCAAGAGGCAATGGCTGTAGAAAAGCAACCAGTAAATGTCCACTGCAACATCACTTGACTCCTGTGGTCTCCTTTTCCCGCTGCCCTGCTGCTCCCTGGGGGATGGGGGCACGAAGGGGCAGCACTAGGAAACCCTGTAGCTGAGAGGGCTCCGCTAGGTGCCTCAGCCCAGCAACTCTCTCCTCAACAGGTGAGGAGAGCCCGGGAACTGGGAAGACAGACGAGGCTGAGACCAAGCAACAAGACAGTCCTGCTGTGAGAAATGGCAGTGCAGCCCCAGGAACACAGTGGGGAGAAAGCAAGTCTGTGCCAAGGACCAAGGCTGGTCTTCAACCCTGCTGGCCAAGGGGATTTGGGTGCATCAGAAGTCAGAAGTGGTCAGAGCACATACGAGAGCCAATTTCTCACTGCTTCAGGGAAGAGTTATGAAGACCGCCAGAAGGCCCCGATAATTAGGTCATCATTGAAATGGGACAAGTAAAACTGCCGACAGAATTGCATTTCTTACCAGCGAAGGTGGAAAAGGACTCTCCTTCTTGTCACTGATGTCTGGTTAGCACTGCACAAAGTTTTCATACTCATTCGGAGGACAGAGTAGATTATCCCTAAAATTCCAGCACAACACTGCCAGACCTCCTTTTCAGTTCGTAAACAATTCCCCAGAGCCCACTCTGTCTCCAGAAGATTATTTCTGCCCTAGTTCATTACCAGATACTTCGTCTCATTGAAACTCATCTGCCACGTTCCTGCTCATTAACAGGGCCTCCAAAACTCTGCCTGCCGTTTACAGCCATCGGCGTGGCAAGGCGCTTTCTAGATAACTTTGTGCCATCTGCCAATTTAAAGATTTCGTGGTGCCGGTTTGTCTGGATCATTTATTTAAGAAAAGAAAGTTAAACAAGAACAGTACCCACATCCTCTCTGGGGAGAACCCTTGTTTTCCATCCACTGGACATCAAAGCTAATCTGTCGTGACTTGTAGCTCTTCTCTCTCTGGTGCTGTGTTCAGCTGCTTTTGATGCCATTGCACCTGGAGGTGTTACAAATTCCACTTTTGTTTTTAGGTACATCAGTCACAGGGCAGTCAATATAAAATAAGACAGGTGTTTGTATCATAAAACAAGCCAGTGGCCTGAGGGGGGAGGGTGGACTCAGTGGCTTCCCTTTTCTTCTTTTTCCTGATTTCCTCAAGTACCTGGGCCCCAGCAGGCACCATGCACTCTACCAGGGGGACAGCTGGCTGAGCAAGACCAAAGAGAGATGTCAGCTGGACGTTTATTTTATGATGACTCAACAGCTCAGCAATAAGGAATAAAAATCAACTTTAACCACTCTGCCTAAATGTGCTCCAGCCTGTGACCAGTGTGCACTGTTTGCATGAACGTGCATAGACCCAAGGCAGGCTTTTCCTCCAAATACCCCAAGAGCAATTAAAGAGTAAATAGGGCTGACAGATGCTGGGAACGTGCGAGCCAGCCAGGCAAACACTAATCTAACCAGATGCGTGGGTGAACTGAGTGCAATCTCAGCATCTGTAACACTGAATAGATTACGATGTGAAAGGTGGGTGGGGTGGTCAGGAGGTGGGAGGTGGAGGAAGACGAGAGGATGCTGAGCTCAGCAAGTTTATAGTGCCATCACCCCACACTTGCCAGCATCAAGCAAGAATACGTTTTGCTTAGAAAAAGAGCATCTTCTTTTTAATAGCGCTCCAAACATTTCCATCACTGTAGAGGTCGCTCTTCATCCAACAAGAATTCACTATCATTTCCTACAACTAATGGCCTTAAGCTTCTATTCTGCTAAGACATAGGCTGGCCCAAATAAACTCATTTATTTACTTATTATTAATATGGACAGAAATAGAATTATTGAAAGAATCTATCCTTCCCAGTAAAAAAGAAATGCAAAACAAGACAAAAATATACCGTCTTTCACCTGCTAACTAGACTACCCTTATTTTTTATTGATGGCGTTTGATGCCAGAAAGAATGTGCTATAAAAATGGAAAAATAATTTGGCAATACATGCATGTATCAAGAGCTTTAAAAATGGGCCTTTTCATTTTGCAATTCCAAACACTACCCTGCAAAAACGATCAAAGGTGCCAATCACAATAATATAATACTGGTGAACAAGGAAAAAAAATCTAAATTATTAAATATTTATGTGACATCCCTGTATTAGAATATTATGTAGTTGCGATATATTCTGTTTTATGTGGCCTCATGTGCTTATGAAGAATGGTAATTGAATAAAGCCGGGTGTGTACACACCACATGGGTACACATTAAGAAGCCAAATGTGTATGTATGTGTGTGTGGGCACGCTGTCCAAAGCCAAAAGACATTTATTTGTCTAAATTTTCTAAACTAAGGACGTGTTTCTTAAAAGAAAAAAGTATGATCACATAAGTTTCCCTTCTTTGTTTTTTTAAGCAACAAAGGTATCTTAAGCCAGTAATTGAAGCCCCCTTGAAAATACAGTAGAACCTCTGTCAGCTGAGTGGACAACATTAGGAACCAGGCCTATGGTACTGACATGCACATGGGGTGCTGTCTGCTCTATGGAAACCTGACCAACCTAAGGAGGCGGTCAGTGCAGGGAGCGGGTCAGCTCTGGAGGCCCTACTATATCCCAGCAATCAAAACACACCTGCAAGGTCTCTGTCCTGGGCTTCTTCCCTTCGAGGATACAAAGTGAGATGGCACCGAGTGGGGTAAAGTCCTTGCCAGGCGGCCCCCCTCTCCTCAGAGGTGCTTGAACGACAACCACAGGTCTAGATAAGAAAAGCCATCTCTCCCTAATTTTAGAAGAGGGGATTTTAAGCACTTCCTACGTGACACCCTAAACACACTCCCAGGTTCTAGACTTTATAACCAGAATTCCGCTTCATTCCTGCAGTCCACTCCCTGTCCTATGTCCTACTGGTTGATGCCTTTGATTGGTGAGCCAAGGTCCTGGTACCCTTGTTCCTCCAGCACTATAGATCCAGTCTTGTTCTTGTTGGCTAGTGATCCTTTTTTAAATTTTTTGGTAAATTTTTAAAAAGTTTTTATTATATACATATGGATTTTTACTTTTTGATTTTATGGTATTTTTTAAATTTATTTTTTAAATAAAAATTACTTTATTTATTTTATTTCTCACTAACTTCTTGGTCCCAATGAGGGCGTCCTTGCCCCGCTCCTGGGGAAGCTTCATGGCTGCTCTCTGCTAGGCTGTCCTGTTCCCCAGTTGATAAAATATTCATTCTCTCCCTGTGTTCGTCCCACTCTGCCATGTCAGACTTCCTTAGGTAGGAAGCTCCTGGACCCTTCTGGCTAAAGTTCTGGGTCTCAGTCCTCCCCGTTTGGCACATCACACTGCAACAAGCAGACATGGCCTGGCATTTTATTAAGACAAAATCCTCTTTGCCACCCCAGCCAAGTCTATTCTTGCAGTACATTTCCTTTCAGGCCCCTTCTAAGTACACTTCCCTTTTTTTTTTTTTTAATAAAGGGCATCCTTTAATAATTTATAATTACAGTTAGCTTATTGGACACTTGGTTGAACTTCTATGTCAAATTTTTCTGAAATAAATTGCCTAAGTTTCCCAAAATATATTTTACAAGGAACCAGCGGGATTCAGACCAATTACGTTTCTATCCTAACATGGCAATGAAATTGCACAGAAAGTTTTGTCCAAAAGTGGAATAGACGGCTTGGTGCATTTGCTGGTGTGAGAGGTCTCCAGGCAGAGGCTGGATGAACACCTCCAGGAAGGCTGGGGGGGGGGGCAGGTGATGCAAACAACAGACCAGGGAACTAGAGGACTCGGTGGGGAGTAAGACCAGAGTGTCCTGAGACTCTGTGATTCCCTTGTCAGGACTTAACCATGTAGGAACAGGCTTGTCAAAGTTCAGAACCTGCACCAGTGGTACTCAACAAACATCTCTTGAGTGCCACTGTGGACTAGACCCCACAGCAAGGAGGCAGGGCTGCCAGAGGTGCTCACGGGGAAGCTACCACTGCCCTCAGCCTACAAGAAAAGCATCTACTGATGGTTTTAATCCTGGTAAATGGAGTTAAATGTGGCAATATTAACTCTTGCCTTTGTAAATGTTCACCTGCAAAATGGGCATAGTTATTAGATGAATGATGAGAAGGTTAAATTAAAAGGAAAATTATGTTTTAACTCAGGCCTTGCTATGCAACTTTATTCTGTTACTACAATCTGATATTGCCACCACTCACAGGCTATCGCTGAGCAGAGTGTAGTTAACACCAACATCTGAGTGTCCCTACTCCTAAGCCATTTCCACTCCCCCTAAGAACTCGAGTGCCTTACAAATACTTACCCCTATGCCTCAAGAGTTTCTGAGAGCCTCCAAGGTGAGTCTTACCTAGTTCCACTCTCCATCCTTGCTCCTCGCTCCTGCAGCTTCCATCTCACCCCCATTCCCATGTGGCTCCTGACACCCTAACAGCCTATGGGGCTTCTACCACTCTGCCCAGCCAGTCCCCCTCCCTCCCTAGAGGGGCAGCCGGCTGCTGGTCACACTTGCCCTCATTCTCGCAGTACCCTCTGCAGTAGGTACCTGTACAGATCCTGGAAGGCAAGGAGAAAACTTCCATCTTCCGCCCACATGGGGGCCACTGCAGGGATGCTTGCACCAGTATGGGCATCCCCAAGTTACAAACATCCAACTGATGTACAACTTGCACTTACAAACAAGGACTATTATATGTAATATGTAAATGTGCCTGTTTTGATTTACTTAGGAATTCAACTTAAGAACATACCCAAAGAACCTATCTCATTTGTAACCCAGAGACTGTCTGTAAGTAGCTAACAATGCCTCTCAGTTCACACACACACAGTGCTTTTTCTCTATAAAATGTGCCCATGCCATCAAGATACCTGGCTTGGGATAGCCCTAAACAGTGGTGTGCTAGTAACCCAGTTCTCAAAATGCTAAAACATCCCTAATTGATAGTATTTGACAATTCCCTTGGTGTAAAGATTCCCACCAAGGCTGATTTTCAGCTTTTAACTTGATGTCATTGAACAGAGTCAGGAAGATCCATGGGGAGCAGGTGTGAGCAGAGTCAGCACACTCAGTGGCCCAAGGGACCATGAACCACCACTGCCTTTCTCCCCTGGCCTGGATAATCTGTTGTCGTGGCCATAGAAAGTGTTCAAACCAGCTTCTTTGCCTCTTGATTTTGTTTGCAAGTTCACGGGATAGAGATTTCCTGGTTCAGCTGTGTACACATCCTTCAGCTGCTCACCGATGGGTATTTGCTATCAGGTTTAGCATCCTACTGGGACCCACTGTCCTCTACAAGTGGACCCCTTGGACAGAGCCTGGAACTTTTCCAGGATTCAGTTCAACAGATGACTTTACTTCAAGTCATTTGGCAGCTATAGAGCCAGGAGTGTGGGCCCTGGAATAACAAGAGGGGTTCCCATTCACTGAGCACCTACTCTGTGTGGGGCTTTCGGCCAAGATATTTATGGGCATCAGGTTATTTATGTCATGTGGCAGCCAACTCATGAAGCCAAAGCTATTACTACATACATGTTAAAAATGAAAAAATGGAAGCTGGGAGAATGGAAGCTCTGAATCCTGAGGCAGGGCTCTCGCTCCCATCTTCCTGATTGCCTGGGTTGGCAGAAAGGGAGCCAAATAATCTCCTTCTTTCTAAAGACAAAAAGACTTTAGTTGAAGAAGATACAAGTATAGAAATATTTTGATATATTGCTAGCTGGTTTAATGCTGGGGTGGGAGGAGAAACTTGTTAACAAACACTAAATCCTCAGGGATCTAGAAAACCTTTATCACAAACAAAATTATTGTTTTCATTCAGATTTTCAGGGGATTTTTTTTTTTTTTTAGGAAATTGTACCAGCAGCGTTTTTTAGGATACAGTGAGTCTTAACATGAAATATGCTGGGCAAGCCAAATTTAAATTCTCCCTAAGTAGGTGCAGCAGTGATATGGCAGTATCTACAGTCCAAGACATTCAGACCAAAGCTCTTCCCCTCTGCGTGACATCAGAACTGGGGAGTCCAGCCTCTCTGAGCTGTACGGGGGCAGGAAATGCCTTTATCCATCTGCCTTTATCCATCTGTTTTCAGCACCTAGCATCGGGGCTGGTATACAGTAAGTGTTCAATCCATACCCGTTGAATGCATGTTGAAAGAATGTGTACCAATGCTCTGGAAGAGAACAATTTCCCAGGTCACCTCCCACACTTCCAAGACAGGAGAAGACCCACATGCGGCTACAGCAAAAGGCCCCTTGGCCGGTGCCAGGCTATGTGCATGTTCTTATTTCTAGAAATGTTCACAGTCCCCTCTGAGAACAAGTGCATATGTGAGAGGACTAATATCGGTAAGAAGATCAATCTGGCTCAGAGGTGTCTGACACCACACACTATTTTAGGCTGAGATCAACAAGGCCACTTGCCCCACCTGGTGCCATTAGGCCAGCAGACAGGGCACTGCGGCAACAGTCTGAAGGCTCTCAAAGCTGATGGGCGTGTGTGCAAAGTATGGCTCCCTGCTTCCCTCAAGAACAGACACACAGCCCCTACCGCCTCTCCTGTCATGGGTCACAGGATGATGAGATGTAACGTGTCATGTAATGTGGATCTGGGACCAGATAAAGGGCATTAGGTAAACCCTAGGAAATCTGAATCAGGAATGGACTTCAGTTAATAATAATGTGTCCATAGTGGTTCATTTATTATATTAAAAGGTCTCCAATTAATGCAAGGTGCTAATAGCAGGGAAAGCTAAGTATAGGGAATATGGAAACTCTTTCTACTATCTTTGCAATTTTTCCATAAATCTAAAACTGCTCTAGGAAACAGTGTGTGATGACACTTGGCTCAGAAGAAGTGGCACTTGGACAGAGCAAGTGGCACATGCAGCCTAAGCGTCCCATAGGCCCCTGGCCACTGCAAGCCTCACTCTTCCTCCCCAGCCACCTTAGTCCAGACACTCCCTGAGAAAATCCATCTCAATTGCTGGAAGCAGAGAAGAGTAGACACTCACGCCCTATCCCCAACACTCAAATCATTGGAAGAATACTTCAAAAAAAAGTAGAAGCTATGAAACAGACTGACTTACACACATCAGAAAAAATATCGGTGTCATTTCTGATTCTTAGAATCGGGGGGTAAGGTGATGATCACATTGGGAAACCTCTCCCACGTCAAAACACAGAGCTGACAATTTGAGAAATATCAGGTGTCTGCTCCTAGACAGTGTCACATTTCACTTTATCCATGAAAGTCTAGGGGGTGGACAGGTTCCCCACGGGGCACCATACATGCTGCACCAAGGGACAACCCTGGTGTCTGGAATAATAAAAGGGCCAGGGGTGAGCATGCACCCTGTAACATGGTCTTCCTTTAAACATAATGCGGCACTTTCCAAAGTTGTACACCTTAAATATATAAAGTAAAACTAAATTATTATTTTTGTTCAAATAGCAATTATCCTAAATAATATAAGATATCTTTTAATCTGAATAAAACTATGTATAAGAAAAAAAATAAAATAAAGATAATGTGGCATTTGCCAAAGTACATGTTGAATTTCATCTTCCAAAATGAGATCAAAATGTCTCCTTGTTTTGAAAGTGTTTAATCTCATGGGCTTCCTTGGAATGTAAAATAAAATCTGTATGTTTTCAAAGTAAGTTCATGTTTAGAATACATGTTTAAAAGAATTTTGTTCACTTTTTACCTTGATTATTATTTTTTTAGTCTTATTCACCAAGAAAAGAGAAAAAACCTCATTTCCCCTAAAGTTCAGATATGGGCAAGAGAAGATTAAGGTGAGAAAGAGTTGCTGTAAAATTGCATATTGATTTAAGCAAATGGCCGTGAATAAACCTTGCTACACACAAAATGACCTGTAGATATAGGCAAAAGGTTATACATTCAATCCCAAATTGGACAAGGGAAATGGGAAAAAAATTAGCAGATTATTAGTACTAACATTTAGAAAATAGTAGAGAATCCACAAATGCCTTGGAGAATTTAATAGTGCCTAAAATCCTGCATTCTGTCTTATTTAAAACAGGACTTTTCTTTCTTGTTTTTTTCTAATCTGCACAATATGACCAGGCGGGAGAGACAGCTCCAGACCATAATGGTTTGACACACTGTATAGAAGGGAAAGGCCGAAAGAACAAGCAGATGGCAACCCCTTTTGCAGGAGCCATATAATTTCATGGTGCGTTTTCTCTTCATGGTTTCACTGAAATTCAGGCCCAGGGGCCAGTTCTTCCTGGCAGCAGGGATGGCTCAGCAGGCAGGGAAAAGCAGCAAAGAGGGAGGATCTAAACAAAAGGGTGGGGTTTGGGGTCTCTTCTTGGTGAGCATCCACTGTGTTTCCTCGACTTCCTTGGTGTCAACCTGAGGAAAGCCCATGGTGGTCCTACTAGCCCCAGCAGAGCTGGTCACAATCCACCTTTCCTCCAGTCACCTCATTTGCCTTCCTCAGGGATTGGTGAAACTCACCTTTCTGAGTGGGGTTACACAAGTCAAAGGCCAGTGGCCAGCTCACAGATGGATGCCCTTTAGCTCAGCACCTGGTCGTTAAGGACAGCAGGGACCGTGTAGGACTGCGGGTGGGGAGCTGCTCCACCCTGTGTGGCAGGAGGCACTTGGAAAGCAGGTGAACTGAATCCCAACAGCAATTCTCCTGGTGTGGCCCCTGGATCATCAGCAGCAGAGCAACTGGGGGACTTGATAGAAATAGGGGTTCCAGGCTCCACCCAGAGCTACTAAATCAGAAATTCTGAGTGCGGGGGGTCAGCGATCTGTGTTCTACTAATCCCAGGGGTTCTAATGCTCACTAAAGTCTGAGAACCACTAGCCTCGAATAATGCTAAATGTCATGAAGCTCAATAGGGTCCAGACTGAGGATGAATGCAATTTTTTTTTTTTTTAGAGTCTCATTTTGTCACCCTCGGTAGAGTGCTGTGCCATCATAGCTCACAACAACCTCCAGTTCTTGGGCTTAGGTGATCCTCTTGCCTCAGCCTCCTGAGTAGCTGGGACCACAGACTCCTGCCACAATGCCCGGCTATTTTTTGTTGCAGTTTGGCCAGGGCTGGGTTCGAACCCACCACCCTTGGTATATGGGGCCAGTGCCCTAGTCACTGAGCCACAGGCACTGCCCAGTGAAGGCAAATTTTATCTCAAGAACACTGAGAGCTAATTTCCATCAGTGGATAGAGTAAGCAAGATGGGCTATGTACATCAATGGAATAGTAGGCAGTCTTTAAAAAAGAAAGTAATTCTGAGCCTGGCACAGTGACTCATGCCTGTAATCTCAGCACTCAAGGAGACCAAGGTGGGTGGGAGACCTAAGTTGGTGGATTGCTTGAGCTCAGGAGTTTGAGCTCAGCCTGACCCCATCTCTACTAAAAATAGAAAAATTATCCAGGAATTGTGGCAGGTATCTGTAGTCCCAGCTACTTGGGAGGATTGCTTAAACCTAGGAATTTGAGGTTGCTGTGAGCAAGGCTGACACCATGGCACTCTACCCTGGACAACAGAGTGAGACTCTGTCTTAAAAAAAGGAAAAAAAGAAAGAAGTTCTGACAACACACTACAAACATGGATGAGCCTTGAAAACATTATGTTAAACTAAAACACCCACGAAACAACAAATACACTTTGATTCTATCTATATGAGGGATCTGGAGTAGTTAAATAAATTGGTAGAGACAGAAAGTAGATTAGAGGTTACCAGGTGCTTGGGAGAGAAGAGATGTGAAATTATGTAATGGATAATAGAGTGAGTTTTAGTTTGAAAGATAAAATAAAAGTGATGGTGATTGTACAACATTGTGAATGTACTTAATGCCCCTGAAATATACACTAAAAATGGTTAAAATGGTAAATTTTATGTTGTGCAGCTTTTACAAGGGAAACAAGAAAGGCTGCGGGTCCAGAGGACATGGAATTCTAGCCAACATGTCCCATCCCCATCTTCCCTAGGTGAGAATGTTGTGTTTACCCCACACGGCTATTGCCAGAACAGGCTTATAAGAAGGGTACCCACACCAGTAAGAGAAAGGGGCGGTGACTCGCCAACTCATGTGCCTGCCCATACCCAGAGGGGAAGCTTTCATTCCAGCTAGTCTCAGCTCTTTTAGAGTGTTGTCCTCCTCATCTCTATGGTACAGGGGATTTAGGAACAGTGACATTGGAGCTGCACAGCCGCAGGTGTGAGTCCTACCTGGCCTTAGGCAGTGGGCAGACCTCAATCTGACAAAAGTGTGGGGACGTGACCTAAATCTGCCCATGGCAAGGCCACCAGCTTCACTAGGAGTAGACTAAGCAAGGGGCTGAGTCTCCACCACTCTGCTAAAGGGGCTGCCGTGCCCCTCATGGAAGGGGCCACATGGCCCCTTTCTGTGCTGGGTGGTCACAACAAGCACACAAAAGGAGCCCAGCTCTGCCACACTGGCTGCACGGCTTACTCAACTCACAGAAAGTCTGCCTGTGCCTCCAAACAACTAGAGATCTAAGCTGCCAAAGTATAAACTTTTGCCTTTTTTTTCTGTAAGCAGAACACTCAAGCATAACCACCTACATCTCTACAAAACCCATCTTGGCCACTGCCCCCAGTCGCTCACACATTTTCCTAAGTCAGAATAATCATGCAGATAAACCACCCCACTTAGGACCACCGTCAATAATTCAAAATAAGGAGAACACTCGAGAATACTTTTATGAAAGAGATTTATGCCACAAAACAGATTTATTTAAAATAATTATTTTATTAGCATCAAGTACATTGGCTATTTGCTTTTCCATTCTTGTGATACTTTACTAAGAAAAATGTGCTTCAACTCCATCAAAGTTACTACAAAAGGTGTAAAGTCATCATCATTTTCATGGCTGAATAGTATTACATAGTATACATAGACTACAGTTTGTTAATGGATTCCTTAGTTGATGGGCATTTCAGTTGTTTACACATCTTGGGGATTGTAAATTGGGCTGAAATAAACAGTCTAGTACAAGATGGACTCTGCTTAACAAATTCAAATATTGTGACCTGGTTGTTTGTAACTTCACATCAACCTGAAATAAAAATAAAAACACTTCAATAAGACTTGATAGGAGATTTTTGCAATGAGAATAATCTGATTATCAAAAAAGAGAGGATCTGTGATATAAAAAAATAAAATGTTTTAATATTTTGTAGTAAATTTAAAGACGTAAAAACAGACCTCACATTTAACCATCTGGTTACAATCTTACATGGTGATTG
The DNA here is from genome assembly GCA_963574655.1 of Perodicticus potto. Classification (NCBI taxonomy): domain Eukaryota; kingdom Metazoa; phylum Chordata; class Mammalia; order Primates; family Lorisidae; genus Perodicticus; species Perodicticus potto. The sequence continues at coordinate 45,279 of CAUYRH010133888.1, forward strand.
CCCTAACTTTTAAACTCCAAAGTATTAGGAAATAAATAATATACTTTAGAACTTCAAGAAATACTTGCCAAGAAAATAGACAATTACTTTTTATAGTGTTTTTATATTTTATGGAGAACTTTGACCCATTCTTTAAGGTTTTTTAAAGATGCTCCTTGACCAAATGAAATTTACTCCAAAAGTGCAATAAATTTCCTATGTTAGAAACTCTATAAAAACTCATAATGCTAAAGATCTTAGTCAAAATGTTTATCATAGGGATTGCATTAAATCTGTAGATTGCTTTGGGTAGTACAGACATTTTAACAATGTTGATTCTTCCCAGCCAAGAGAATGGTATGTTCTTCCATTTGTTGATGTCTTCTGCTATTTCTTTTCTTAGGATTTCATAATTCTCTTAGTAGAGGTCC
>CAUYRH010133892.1:0-15708 GCA_963574655.1 Perodicticus potto
TTTTGAGACAGAGCCTCAAGCTGTCACCCTGGAGAGTGCCGTGGCATCACAGCTCACAGCAACCTCCAATTCCTGGGCTCAAGCGAGTCTCCTGCCTCTGCCTCCCAAGTAGCTGGGACTACAGGCGCCCGCCACAACGCCCGGCCTTTTTTTGGTTGCAGCCATCATTGTTGTTTGGCGGGCCCGGGCTGGATTTGAACCTGCCAGCTCAGGTGTACGGGGCTGGTGCCTTAGCCTGTTGAGCCACAGGCGCCGAGCCTGTTTTTTGTTTTTTGGGTTTTTTTTGAGACAGAGCCTCAAGCTGTCACCCTGGAGAGTGCCGTGGTAGCACAGCTCACAGCAACCTCCAATTCCTGGGCTCAAGCGAGTCTCTTGCCTCTGCTTCCCAAGTAGCTGGGACTTCAGGCTCCCGCCACAACGCCCGGCCTTTTTTTGGTTGCAGCCATCATTGTTGTTTGGCGGGCCCCGGTTGGATTCGGACCTGCCAGCTCAGGTGTACGTGGCTGGCACTTTAGCCCGTTGAGCCATAGGCGCCAAGCTGGCAAGCTTAGTTTTCTATTCAAAAATTAAGAATGATGTAGTTTCCTGATGGGTGAAATGCCGAAGTTATCTTTTCAGACATTTTATTTATTTATTTATTTTGAGACAGAGTCTCATTATGTCACCCTTGGTAGAGTACCATGGCGTCACAGCTCATAGCAACCTTAAGCTCTTGGGCTTAAGTGATTCTCTTGCCTCAGCCTCCCAAGTAACTGGGACTACAGGTGCCCACCACAATGCCCAGCTATTTTTTGGTTGTGGTTGTCATTGTTTAGCAGACTGGGCCGGGTTCGAATCTGCCTGCCCCCATGTATGTGGCTGGCGCCAAGCCTTTTTGGACATTTTAAACTAACAATTATGGTTTCAGAGCATGAGTATAAATTATTTTAATTTTTCCGTTTCCCTCATCTTTAATTTTATACCATGAGTTTAAGAATCTACAGAATTTTAAAGAAAAAGTATGAAATACAACACTGTCTTAAGGTTGTTTTTTGAAGTGGTCTAATATTTCCAAGAATTTATGAAGAAAAGTCTCTTATGGTTCCTTACTTTGGCTTTGAGCCCTTTTGGGAAGATATCAGAACCTTTTCTTTCTTTTTTTTAGAGACAGGGTATCACTATGTTGTCTAGTGTAGTCTTGAACTCCTCCCCCCTGGTCTGCTGTGTAGGTGGAACTACAGAACTACAGGCTACTGTGCTAGTGTGCCCTCTTTACAATCTAAATTTAAAGGATATGCTGGAACAACTCTGCGTTGTCTATGTAGACATGGAACAATGTCTGTAATATATTGTGGAGTGTGAAAAAGCTTATTATGTTAAAATCATATATACGTGTGTGTATATTTATGCTTATGTATTCAGTTACGAGTATACATGCTGAATGTTATTTGAGTTTATCACTGATGTGGTGGCCTCCCGGAGGCTCTTGCTTTCTGTTCCTTATACTTCTGGGTTCTAGAGTTCTGGCAAAGACCACCTACTACTTGAAAGAAAATGTAGGAATGGAAGAGAGGTGCATTTGAACAAGGGGCAGCTGGTGAGCTTAGTAAAGCTGTTTAACAAAGATGACACTTTGGCATTCAAATTCCATTTCCTAATGGAACAGGAATGTTTGTGTAGAGATTTCAAATCTAAGGTTAGGTTGGCTGAAGATTTCGTCTAGAGTATGGAAGTGGTGGACCATCATGACTGCAGAAAAACTTGTACAAGAGAATTCAGGTTCTGCTGCTGGTAGAAGAAAAGTTGAGGTTCCAAATCTGTTGTTTCTGTAGTACTCTGTACACAGAAAGTCTTAGGAAATGCTTGTCAGTTAATGGAGAGCAAGTTGGTTATTCTAGAATGTCTGAAAAGACAACTTCTGCATTTGTGCTTCCTGACTTGTGCTTCAATGGAAAAGAATAATTAGAAGTTGCTATGAGTTGCTTTAGACATCAACAGATCTTTTCTTGTGATTACATTAATGCTAGCTTTTAGAAATTTGGGCCAAGCACCATGGCTCATGCCTTGTAGTCTCAGTACTTTGGGAGGCTGAGGCTTGAGGATCACTTGAAATCAGGGGTTTGGGACAAGCCTGAGCTATATAGTAAGACCTCTGTCTCCGTAAAACAATAGAAAAATTGGCCAGGCACAGTGGCATACAACTATAGTCCCTCTACCTGGGAGACTGAGGCAGAAGGATCAGTTGAGCCCCAAATTTCAAGCTTGCAGTGAGCTGTGATTGTGCCACTGTACTCCAGCGTGGGGGACAGAATAAATAAAACTCTGTCCCCCAGGATTTTTCTTCTTTTCTTTTCTCAAGAAAGAAAAAGAATTAATTAATTGGAACGCTGCTTGAATTTTTGGACGCAAGTACTTATTACTTAATACAGTATTAGTACTGCTTGATGACCTAACTTAATCACCTGTGAAATGGTTGGCTTGATATTTTGTTTATCTTGGAAGAGTTTGCCTTATGCTTTTCATGGGTGTAAGCCAGAGGGAGGAATGATTACATAGTAGGAGGAGGAGGACAGGTTTTCTTGGTTTCTTTTTGAGACAGAGTCTTACTTTGTCACTGTCGGTAGAGTGCTGTGATGTCACAGCTCACAGCAACTTCAAGTGATTCTGGTGCCTCAGCCTCCCCTCCACAACACCTGGCTAGTTTTAGAGAGGAGGTCTTGTTCTTGCTCAGGCTGGTCTTGAACTCCCTGAGCTTAGGCTATCCAGCCTAAGCTTTGACCTCCCAGAGTGGTAGGATTACAGGCGTGAGGACATGTTTATACCTAACTTGATCAGCCCAGCATGGTTCCTGAGAAAATGTTCACCAAGTTTATTGTGGCTTTTTCCTTGTCCTGTATTTACTGTTTTTGGTAGTGAGATGGAAGAACCATTTTCTCCTGGTTCCAGACTTAAACCACTAAGAAAAGGAAAAGAGATTCTCTATGGGCTATGCTTGCATCCCCAGTACCTTAATGGTATGGATTGCTGTTGTTTTTTTGTGAGGCCCATTATTTGTCTTACAATTCTTGAGAGCACTTTTGCACAGAAGCATAAATATGTGATTTTCGTCTTGCCATTGAAGATAGACTTTGCTCCGTCTAGGAAGGGTTTAAATAATAGAATAAGGGAAAATAACATTCTTACTAATCAAATGCAGTAAACCATAGCCTGTTCTGGGTATTAATTTGCTAGGCTTTATGAATATCGACCTCCCTATTCTTTCCTAAAGAAGTAATTAATCATTTGCCTTTTGTGCAGCCTGTATGTTCCTTTCACCTACTTCGTTTTCATTAGATTGACGTAACCCGTGATTTTGAGGCACTCCTTGGCATTTTATGAACAGAACTAGCCTATCAGTTTTTTCCAGACACTTTGGCGGTTTGTTTCTGGGTTAATTTTGTGCCCTTTATGGAATATTTTAAAGATTAACATATACTAAGATTTTGAGGGCTATTGGAATCACACATTGTGGTACTCAGAGAAATTACTATCCCACAGAAAAGGCCAAAAGAAATTGTCCTGAACCTTTCCTCTCCCTGTCCCCCTTGTCGCTGCTGTGTGGGAATCTTAGCAGAAGCTCTATTTGGGCCTCTCTGTGTAAGTTGTCGCTGAAGTTTGAACTAACTCTGCTTGCCCAACTTGATAGTCTATCAGGGTGTCAATCACAAATGGTATTGCTGGCTCTCTACTGAGGACTAGACAAATCTGGATGCCTTACCGTCTCTGCTTTGCATTTGCCTGCAATGAACAGACTCATTTCTTCTTCTTTTTTTTTTTTTTTTTTTTTTTTTTTGTAGAGACAGAGTCTCACTTTATTGCCCTTGGTAGAGTGCTGTGGTGTCATACAGCTCACAGCAACCTCCAACTCCTGGGCTTAGGCGATTCTCTTGCCTCAGCCTCCAGAGTAGCTGGGACTACAGGCGCCCTCCACAACGCCCGGCTATTTTTCTGTTTTGCAGGTCAGCCGAGGCCAGGTTTGAACCCGCTACCTTCGGTATATGGGGCCGGTGCCCTACTGGATGAGCCACAGGCGCCACCCAGACTCATTTCTTCTTTTGAGACAGGGTCTTGCTCTATTGCTTGGGCTGGAGTGCAGTGGCATCATCATAGCTCACCACAACTGCAAACTCCTGGGCTCCGGTGATCCTTCTTCTTTGGCCTCCCAAGTAGCTGGGATTACAGTTGTGTCCCAGTATGTCTGGCTAATTTTTCTATTCTTCGTAGAAATGGGATCTTTCTGTGTTGTACAGATTGGTTTCAAACACTTGGCCTCAAGTGATCCTCCCACTTCAGCCTCCCAAAGTGTTGGGATTATGGACATGAGCCACTGTGTCCAGCCAACAGTCATTTCTTCTTCTTTTTAATTAAAAATTTTTTTTGTTCAGAGTCATTTCATTACGACAGTATTTCTCATAGAGGCACAGTATGCCTCTGAGATGACTTAGCAGCAGTTCTCAACCTGTGGGTCATGACCCATTTGGAACTGTATTACAGGGCCGCAGCATTAGGAAGGTTGAGAACCACTGGCTTAGAGGGATAGAGTGTGGAGGTTGGATAGATATGGTAAACATTTTATGCTCTAGCCCTTCTCTGCAATTCAAAATGCACATTACTGTATTAAAGTTCTCAAAGTAGGGGAGAGACAGATTTGGGAGGTCTTGTGGCAGAGTCTCGTTGACTTCTGATGCCTATAAACAAAGCATATTTGGGAGACAGTGCCTGCTAGAGCCGGCTCCCCAGCCCACTGTGTGTGTCCCTTCTCAGCCCCTTCTTGACTAATGCAGCCTCAAATGTATAGTGGTGGGAGGATGCAAATCACAGAAATGGGTAGCAGTTAAATTCAGGGCTGCCCCACCCTCAGACTGCTGGTTGCTAAGGTTGCTTAGCACATTGCTGCTGTCCCTTAGCCTGTTTCCTTAAAGATGTCACCAAGGGTGTCAGACGTGAGAAATCAGTGCATTTCTAAAATACTCATTTTTTCAATTCAGTGTAACATGGTGCGCCCCCGCCCCCCCCCATTTAACACAGCAGTGTTTTTTTTAATTGTAAAATATACATGATGTTTATAATTTTATTTTTTATATTTATTTATTTATTTTGAGACAGTCTCACTTTGTCGCCCTGGGTAGAGTGCTGTGGTGTCACAGCTCAAAGCAGCCTCAAATTCTCTTGCCTCAGCCTCCGAAGTAGCTGGGACTACAGGTTCCCACCACAATGCCCAGCTATTTTAGCTCAGGCTGGTTTTGAACCTGTGAGCTCAGGCAGTCCACTAGCCTCGGCTCCCCAGAGTGCTAGGATTATAGGCATGAACCACCTGGCCTGGACGATGTTTATCATTTTAACCATTCATAAATATACAGGTCAGTTGCACGAAATACATTATCCTCAATAAAATTTTTTCACCCACCCACAACAAAAGTTCTGAACCTAATAAATAATAACTCTCCCTTCTTGGCTCGGCGCCTGTGGCTCAAGCGGCTAAGGCGCCAGCCACGTACACCTGAGCTGGCAGATTCAAATCCAGCCTGGGCCTGCCAAACAACAATGATGACTGCAACCAAAAAATGGCCGGACATTGTGGCGGGCGCCTCTAGTCCCAGCTGCTTGGGAGGCGGAGGCAGGAGACTCGTTGGAGCCCAGGAATTGGAGGTTGCTGTGAGCTGTGACGCCATAGCACTCTACCCACGGTGATAGCTTGAGACTCTGTCTCAGGAAAAAAAAAAAACTCCCTTCTCATCTTCCTCCATCTGCTGGTAACTTCTGCTCTCTTAATCTGCTTATTCTAGGAACTCGAAGTCAATGCAAAGTGTAGGCAAAATGTCACTGTTTCTATCTGGCAGGGCTGCTGTGACCCAGCCAAGCCACCAGCTGTGTCTGGAATGGGAAGGTGGTGAAAGAGTTTGCAGCATATGTTGGGACACCTCCAGCTGTCTGTGTGCACGTGTGCATCTGTCCCTCTTCCTGTCTGTCTAGGTGTCTTGTCCCTGTCTACCTGTCTGTCTAGATGTAGGACTGTAGCTTTGTAGTCTTTCTCTGTGCACTGTTTGGTCCTTATACACGTATATACAGCAGAACCTCCATAGTTGGTCACCTTCCTGCACTGACCATCTCTTTAAGTTGACCTAACTGTCATAGACCAGACAGGCACCACATGTACAGCAGGCCTAGTTCCTTATGTTGACCCCTTCATATTGTTGACCAGTTTGTTACAGTCCTTTGAGTGGTCAGCTCACACAGGCTCTACTGTTTATATACAGGGTGGCCATAAAGTTTGTGTGCAATTTAAAATTTCACATTATTTATTCACCCTGTATGTATCTTATTATAAATCACCTCAAATCATTCAGTACTGATATTTAATAAACATATAGTAACACATGATGTACATAAATACTGAAAAGATCAGTAAATGGAAAGATCAAAGTAGATCAATAATAATTGATCATGGAAATAATTTCGGGATCTTTGGATAGGAGGGGGATAGCGAGGCTGACAGATGGGGCAGGCGAAGATAAGGAAAAGCAAAGCATGTTGAGAGACAGGATCCCCGTCCCGTGTGACCGTACATTTTAAAACAGGCAGCTCAGCAAGGTAGAGACATGAAAGGCTACGTAGACTACCTTCTTCAAAGACCTGTGGTTTTGTTCTGAGGGGAAGTCTTAGGGTGTAAGCTTTTTTCTTTTTTCTTTTTGTTTTTTTCCCTAAGGCTTAAATAGATACACAAAAAATTCTCTGGTTTGGATTTTCTCTTTGATATTGGTCTTGGTCTAAGGAGGGGATCGTCACTAACATTTCATTATGTGTGCTCTTAGGTTTGACCAGAACAGTTTCTCTGTTGCTTCATTAAACAAATAATTTTATCAGCTTTATAGCTTTTTAGAATATAGGTAATCTAACAGTGGTTGAATATTTGATAGCCTTTCTTCTCCCACTCATTCCTTTATTTTTAATTCTCACTGAAGGTGTTTTAAATGCATTGAGATTGGCGGGGGGAAAGACCATAAAAAGAAAAAATGTATTTAATAATGCTTTCTGTGTATTCATGACACCTAATGTTTCTAAAATTACTACTTCTGGGTTTTTAGAAAAATAATAGAATTTGGTATATTTCACTGTAAATAATTTAAAAACCATATTAAATACAGTAATACCCTTAGGGTTACCATTAGTGAAATATTATTGTGACAGATTCCCATTTGCATTAGGAAAAACTATGAGTATATTTTATGCATTTTTGGAAGAATGGGGCTTGAGAAGCAGAATGATTTTTAAGTTGTTTACACTGAGAGAAGAGATGTAAAATTAAGGTTGCTACTTTACTCTTTTCAACAATTGGGAATTATTTTTAAAGTAATACATGTATATAAATTAAAAAAAAACTAAATAGCACTTCCCAGTTGTAATTTTCTACAGGCAGCGAATTTGAACTTTTCGATCTATTCTTTTGTGACTGACTTTATTTCTCAGTAATGTGTTCACATCGCTAAACTTGGGCTCCCTCATTTTAGATATTACCTTGCTGACTGGTCCTTGGGAGGGTTACAAGCCTGGACTGTGGAAGCAGAAGGTCTGCTCCCATCCCCCCACTTACTGGCCATATGTCCTTGCGCAAGATGCTTTTTCTGTCTAATGTATAGAATAGGGGTAGTAATAATCATAATAATAATGGCTGCTAGGCCTGCCCTTAATATTTCTAGGGCCTGGGGCAAGAGGACAAATGGAGACCAGATGGCTAAATATTTAAAAGATACGTTTAAATATTTAAAAGGTATGTGCCATTTGCCTAAATATTTAATAGGTTTAAATCTAACTCTTATCTATGGCCTGGCCCCTGTGTTCACCCAGGGCCTGTAGCCTGCTCTCCAGGTAGCTCCCTCAAGGCCATGGTCTGAAGGATGCCCTCATGCTTGTTCCAGCCCACAAGCCCTCGTGACAGCCGGATCTGCACTGGGAGCTGTGGCTGGTCCCACTGACTCCAGCGTAGATTTGGCAGCTTGAGCTTCCCAGATAGCCCATCTCTATGCAGGATAATTTTCTTGTATTTTCCTGACACCTCGCTTTTCTGACTTGGGATTTCTAGGCAGTTCTCAGCATACCCCCAACCCTGTCCCTCCATCTGTACCTTCTGGGCGGAGGGGAATCAGGGGACTTGGTTACCTGGGGGTGGAGGGGCCTGGCCTGCTTAGATGCTTGCTGTCTCTGCTAGATCAGGGCACAAACCGTGATCTGTACCCCAAAGTCACCCCCTCTCCTCTCATCCAGAATTCCAGAAGTTTATCCAGTTTCCAAAATTAAAAGCAGAATTAAACAAAACTTTCCTATAAGACTGAAACAGTCAGTTTTAGTTCTTATGATAAATGGGTTGTCTAGGGCTCAGGCCTGGGGTAGAGGCCTCTTTTGTCTAGACGTAAAGGCACTGTCAGTGCCCGATGGCTCTGGGGATTTAAGAGCCGACACCTGCAAACCTCTTTCTGTTCCTGGGACATGGTAAACCTTATGCAGTTGTTGGTTGTGGTGCTCTCTAGTTTCACTACAGTGTGGCCTTTGTCTTTCCATTTGATGAGCTTTGTAGAGGTAGAGGGTTTCCAGATTTAGCAAATCAAAAACAGAAGATGCCGGCTTGGTACGGTTTTTCATACCAGAACTATAATACCAGAACTTTGGGAGGCTGAGGTGGGACGATCTTGAACCCAGGAGCTTGAGGCTGCAGAGAGCTATGATTATACCACTGCACTCCAGCCTGCGCAATGCAGTGAGATCTTGTTTCAAAAAAACAGAAATAACAAGATGCCCAGATAAACAACGGAACATACTTACTCTGAAAGACTATTTGTTTTCTATGTGAAGTTCAGATTTAATTGGGTAGCCTGTGTTTTTTCTGGGAGCCCTGTGAGGGCCCTTTCAATCATAAATGGCTCCTTTAGTCTTGGGAGGTATTCTTTTATTATTTCTTTGATAAAATCCTCTCTGCATTGTCCCTTTCTGGAATATTTTTACTAGTCAGATATTCGACCGACTGGATTGAACTTTTAGTTTTCACGTCTCTTCTATTGTCTGTATTTCTTTTCTAGTTCTATTCTTTGAGAAATATCCTGATTTTCCTGACTTCCCGATTTCCTCTACTTGTTTATTTCAGTTGTTAATAGGTGTAATTCCTAAAATTTCCTTTATAACTTCCTGTTCTTTTTTCTCAGAAGAGGCTAATTATATATATTTGCTTTTCTTCCTCTCTGTAGCATCTCTGTCCTCTTTCTTTTCTTTATTATTATTTTGTTGATTTTCATCTCTTACGCTGGTGGCTTTCCCAGCATCTTGACTGTGAAGAGCTGCCTGGGAGCTCTGCCCACACAGGTGGGGCCTGTCCTTTGGGGCTTCTCTGGTTCCTTGTGGAGAAGGACTCCTTGTCAGAGGATCCCAAAAGTCAGCATCTGGAGTCTCCTCTCTGGAGCTTTTGTTTTCATAGGAGACTTTTGGTGCTCCTGCCTGGGGAATAAGCTTGCCTTTTGGCCTTAGGGCTAGAGGAAGAGGAAGCCAGGCCCTGGGTCCTGCTTTCTGTATTATGCTCACTGTGGCAGCTGTGAAATACTGAATGTCTATGGCTTTGATAACCCAGAGATTTTCCTCTTCCTCTTCCAGAGCTGCCCCGGGTAGCACAGAGGGCCTAGGCTCTGTGGGCAGATGTGACCCAGTCCCCTCAGCCAGCCAGCCCCACTTCTTCCCTCCCTCGCTGGCTCCAGGGCCTGGGCGGTTGTGGCAGTCTAGGACTTACCGTCCTCCATGTCGGCAGCCTTCTGCTAGACCTTGGGATGTCACTGTGTGGCCTGCTGAGTCAGCGACCACTCCTCTGTCCTTGTCCTTTACCCCAGACTTAATTTGATGTCTCACCTTGGCTTTGACGCCATTCACACAGAATATATTTTTGTTAACAGATACTGAGATGTAATTCACACACCCCTGCAATTCACCCATTTAAAGAATACAGTTTGGTTGTTTTTAGTTATATTCATAGAGTTATGCAGGCACAGTCAATTCTAGGATGTTCCATCACCTTAGAAAGAAACTTTGTACCCCTTAGCTACAGCTCTCAATCCCCAAGCTCTAAGCAGCTACTAATCTACTTTCTGTCTCTCTATTGGCCTTTTTATATCATTTAAAAATACCTTTAATACTATCTTTAGGATTTCAGGAGGGAAGAGGAGGAAACGAAACTCATGAATTTACTCGTTGTTAAGAGACGAAAAGTAGTCTGTCCATTTCTCTGTTTTTGCCTTCGGAGTATTGACTAATGTGCTCCTGACAGAGATGGGGAATTTCCTCTGTATCTCTTTCTTTTCCTTCTCTCCCACTGGTTAATGTCTTCTTTTTTGGAGGTAGGTGTTGCCAAGCCCAAATCAATGGGCTTCCTGTTGCTTTGGCTCTTAGCAGAGTTCCGGTGTTTTTTGCAGAGTTGAGCAGAGGAGCTGACCTGGGGCCAGAAGGTATCTTCTGGGGTGAGGCAGTGGAGGCTGTAAAGTAGATAGGGCTTTCCATCACTTATAGACCTTCCTGTCCTGTGTTTGCTTTTTTGCCAGCTCCTGCTCTGTGGAGAGCGTTGCTGTGGGCATTTTTACAAAGTGGGAGTCTTGTACTTTGCCTGAACCGGTAAGAGGTAGAAGACACACACAAGACAACAGCACCTGTTACAGGTGATGATGGGTACACTTGTGGGTGCTGAGCATGGCCCCAAGGGTCACTCTGAACAGGTATTAGCCTCTTGTCATTGTGGCTGCTTCTGGGGCACATGTGGCCCAGCTCTTCCGGTCCCCTGGGATTTCTGTGCTGGCTCTGCATGTCACTCTGGCTCTCACAGCCCACCCAGCTAGCAGCTGACCTGGCTAGTGGGGGTCTCCCTGCTCTCCTCTCTGAGGCCCCCTCCCTTCCAGAGAACTAGACGGCCAGAGGTAGAGACCTCCTCCTCTAAGCTCAGTTCATGTTCCTTCTCTAGCCTCTCTTGGCGGTGTTTCAGGACATGGGTCATGCTGTTTGGGATTGGGGCTCCCTGCAAGTTGGACCGTGCTGAGGGCCCTGTAGCATGTGCTCTACCCCCCATGTCCTGCGGCCCTGCTCTTGGTGGGGCCTGGTCTGTGAGCCCGGCCCTGGGCACCTCTGTTGTTGGTGACCATGTGACCATGGCACCAAGGTGTGGGTTGGGCAGGGAGTGATCGAGATTTATAGCCCAAGTTTATTTAGTTAGTGCTTTGCTGGGAAGACAAGGAAAAGAAGGGATCACAGGAAAGTCAGAGAGAAATGCTGAGATATTTTATTTTGTGAGTTAATGAAATTTTGCTGCCTTTTAAAGAGAAAACTGCATTCTTTTCCGTTTAAGAACTCCACTTGACCCTTCTAATGGCTGTCGAGAGCAAGAGTTAGGAGGGAGACTGTCCACTTTGGGATGGCGTGAAATCCGCTAAGCAGCAGCGGGCCCCCCACCATGAGGCACCAGGAGTCCTCCTCCGCTTCCTCCCTTTCCTCTGATGAAACCTTCATCATCACTCCTTGAAAATTCAGTTTTCCTCCCCTTCCTTTTGTTTTATTATTAGAACATGTAAAGGGAGAAAGAAAATAGTGCGTCATATGGCCTTTATTATTCCTTCCCATTTTGAAGATGGGAAGATTGAGGCTCCTGGCTGGTGAGATGAGTGGTGTGTTTTGGGGGGGTGCATTTGAGGTCCAGGGACTGCATGATCCAGAAGGAAAGTTGGGCCTTCCAGACACATACCCTGCCTGCAACAGAACAGCAGGTGGGATCAAATTGTGTAGGGACCCTGGGGTGAGGCCACAGAGTTTGGACTTAATTTGGAAGGGGACTTGAAGTGTTTTAGTAGTGGGAGTGGTAGATATAATAAAATGGAGTCTTAGGAAGATTAATCTGGAAATTCCAAATGAGAGGATAGAAAAATGGAGAACAGGATATTTTGTCTAGGTATAAGATGAGATAGTCTGAAGTAGAGAAGAGACAGGGATAGATAGAGGATATGTGTGAAATATAGCCTCATGGAAAGCAGCTGGGCATGGTGAGGGCTGGGCATGGTGGCACAGGCCTTAGTCCCAGCTACTCTGGAGTCTGAGGCAGAAGGATCGTTTAAGATCAGGAGGGTAAAGTTGTTGTGAGCTGTGATGATGCCACTGCATCCTACCCTAGGTGACAGAGTGAGACCCTATCTCAAAAAAAAAAAAAAAAAAAAAAGGTCAGAAGAATAAAGATTTTTATGGAATTTTTGGCCTGCATTGGGAATAGTTCGACTAGCTTTTTTATTTCTTTGCATGGCCTCACGTAGTAATATTAGTACTTTTGCTTTTATTGTTTTATATATTCTTCATATAAAATTTAAACGTATATGGTTAAGATGGCAAATCTTATGTGTATTTTACTGCAATAAAAAGTAAAAGGTACACATTGCTCTGTTTTCCTGTGTGTGTGTCATTCACATCATTACATTGGCTTGGTGATACATGTGGACATTAGTATTTGGGAAATTTTACTGCAATGGGGAAATAGTAGTACCCGTTTATGGCTGTTACTTTTTGGAATCGCAAAGCCCAGTTATATTGCTGCTGTGGAAAGTCTAGCCTTCGTAGCAGATACCTGACGGTTGGAGAGAGGCACGTAGTTTACTTCTTCCTCTGTGACTTGTATAACCAAATCTTTAGAGGGACCTATTTTTTTTTTCCCTGCAGGCTGTTATTTTATATTAAATTGTCAGCAATCCAGTTTCATGTTGCTTCCCATTGGCCAGAAAATAAACTAAATAAATAATTTACTATCTCTGGCCACAGACCAGGGCTGGCTGGCTGTGGTCATGGAAGATCATCTGAATCATTTTGTGTGCAGAAAGCATGGAGAGTGCAGACTTTTGATAGTTCTGTGTCTTGATACCTCATGGTTTAAACATTGCAAAGTCATTTTGATGAGTCAGTGACTGACCTTGAGGCAGCTTATGGGTAAAATAAAATGGAAGGTTAATCCTTACGTATACAGATCTGTTGAACAATTTAGTAATGACTTATTTATATTGCCCTCTGCCAACATTTCTTTGGAGGTATTAAGAAGAGGTTGTGGTTTGGCGCCTGTAGCTCAGCGGCCAGGGCGCCAGCCACATACACTGGAGCTGGTGGGTTCAAACCCAGCTCAGGCCTGCCAAACAACAATGACAACTAAAACCAAAAACTAGCTGAGTGTTGTGGCGGACGTCTGTAGTCCCAGCTTCTTGGGAGGCCGAGGCAAGAGAATCGCTTGAGCCCAAGAGTTTGAGATTGCTGTGAGCTGTAACACCATGCCACTCCATGGAGGGCAACATAGTGAGACTCTGACTCGGAAAAAAAAAAAAAAAAGAGGTTGTGGCATATAACTCCTGTTCATCCCAGCTTTCTTCTGTACTTTTACACTGCCTTTTTCCCTAATTATTCATTATTTCTCTCTTTTCAAAAAAATTAAAGTCCATGCTTTTTTAAATTTTTGCAGTTTTTGGCTGGGGCCGGGTTTGAACCCGCCACCTCTGGTATATGGGGCCGGCACCCTACCCTTTTGAGCCACAGGCACCGCCCAGTCCATGCTTTTTTTACATTTCCAGGAGCCCGTCCTTTTAGTCATCTTGTCTCAGGCTTTATTCGGTTGTGACTGTTTCTCAGATGTCCCTTTTCTTTGATAACTTTTTTTTTTTTTTTGGTTTAGTAGGCCCTGGCCAGGTTTGAACCTTCCACTCCCAATGCACGGGACTGGCACTGTAACCATAGAGCTACAGGCGCCCATCCTGCTTGTTTTTCTATTTTTAGTAGAAATTGGGTCTTGCTTTGCTCAGGCTGGTCTTGAATTCCTGAGCTCAGGCTATTCACCCGCCTTGGTCTCCCAGAGTGCTAGGATTATACACGTGAGCCACCGTGCCCGGCCAGACCTTGACAATTGTGAGGAGGACCAGGCAGGGATTTTATAGAAGTCTTGTCACAGGCATCGTCTGATGTTTCTCTTGTAGTCAGGCTGGGTAGCGTGTTTCTGCAAGGAAGATTGCAGAGAGTGTATGCCAATCTTGGCAGGTCAAGGGCACATGCTGTCACTGTGCCTTTTTTTTTACAGTTAATAAGGAAATCACAGGGGCAAAAGCTTAAGTTTTCTAATAACATGAAAATTGAAATATAATAAGGGGTCTTTTTTGCTTTTGATACCAGAATATTTATAAAGTTGGCAGACAGAATGCCCTAAAAGTAACTCTGATACAAAGCTGGCAGCAACAAAATTTTTTGCAGCCTTTAGGGAAATCATTTTGGCATTTGTATTCATGGGTCAGAAAAAATGACCTACAGTTAGATCAAAATTTGAGAACAATTTTGGCATCTCTCGTTTTGGAGATTTATACTACTCATTAGCATAGTAGAGGTTCCTGTCTGAAAGAAATGTTTAACTTAGAAAGATCCAGCATTTGCTATCTATATTTTAGTCTTGTCTTTATGAAAAACCTAGTAATATCCTACAGAAGTAATATCTGTATTTCATTGTTTGTGAAATGCTGCCTGAAGATCTTTAATATTTTCCCAGGGAAGGTGAAGGTCATTTACCAAACAGAGATAGGACTTAGAGGAAAAGGGAACACGAGGGCTGTAGTTTAAGTCTGACTGACATACTGTTGAGAGAGCCAAGTGGAATATCATACTAGTGATTGGAAAAATGGCTTTTAAGGTAGAATTAAGTCTAAAAAGGCATCTGAGTTCTCTGAATTTACAAAATTGTTAACGGCCATGGGATTTTCCTTTCTTAAACCTTTAATATTTATTTGTTTATATACATATGCATGTATTTGAGATAGAGTCTCACTCTGTTTGCCTAGTCTAGAGTGCAGCGGCCAAATCATAGCTCACTGCAGCCTCAAACTCCTAGGCTCAAGCCATCCTCCTACCTTAGCTTCTCAAGTAACTGTAGGCGTACACCACAATGCTCTGCTAATTTTTTAGTTTCTTTGTGGAGATGGAGTCTTGTTAGGTTGCCCCGGCTAATCTTAAAACTCCTAGGCTCATGCCATCTCTGGCCTTGGCCTCCTGAGCAGCTGGAATCATAGGTGTGTACCCAGCTCAGGCTGGATTTTAACAGTGGTTTCAAAAGAGTGAATGTCAAGGGGCTGGGCGGGAGGACCCTGGGAGGAGCAGGATTTGTACCAAGTTGTAGAACTTGAGCTGCAAGTACTTCATGGCAGGAGGGCCAGAGTGCCAGGTTTCCAGGGTAAGGCTGGGGGATGTCTCTGTATGCCAACAGGTAGAGGTGATGGGAGTGACACAGATACAGGGGACCAAGCTCACTCTAGAGCAGTGGTTCTCAACCTGTGAGTCGCGACCCCTTTTTAACGATGAAAACACATTGCGGCATCAGGAAGGTTGAGAACCACTGCTCTAGAGGGTCGGCTTAGCCAGGCCAGCAGTGGAGGTAGAGACCAGATTTGGAGAAGTGTGTAGGGAGGAGAGTGCTGGCCTGGTGACTGTTATCTTTTTTTATTTATTTATTTTTTATTTTTTTTGAGACAGAGTCTCAAGCTGTCACCCTGGATAGAGTGCCGTGGCATCACAGCTCACAGCAACCTCCAATTCCTGGGCTCAAGCGAGTCTCCTGCCTCCGCCTCCCAAGTAGCTGGGACTGCAGGCGCCCACCACAACGCCCGGCCATTTTTT
>CAUYRH010133894.1:0-27504 GCA_963574655.1 Perodicticus potto
CTGTGGCATCACAGCTCACAGCAACCTTCAATTCCTGGGCTGAAGTGAGTCTCCTGCCTCCGCCTCCCAAGTAGCTGGGACTACAGGCGCCTGCCACAACGCCCGGCCATTTTTTGGTTGCAGCCGTCATTGTTGTTTGGCGGGCCTGGGCTGGATTCGAACCCGCCAGCTCAGGTGTACGTGCCTGGCGCCTGAGACCATGAGCCACAGGCGCCGAGCCGAATTTATTTTATACTTACAAAGCACAGTTTCAACAATAAATTGCCATTATTATTAATTATTATTATTAATTCAGACTATATGATTCTATGTCCTTGGGTAAAGTTTACCTTTATATATGAAACTGTTTCTCCCTTAATGCAAATAATGTGGTACCAGTAATTTGTAAAAACTTTTAACAATCATAAAGATGAGACTGGGTGCAGAGGCTCACACCTGCCATCTCAACACTTGGGAGGCTAAGGCAGGTGTATTCCTTGAGCTCAAGAGTTAGAGACCCTGTCTCTACTAAAAAAAAGAGAAAAATAAGCCGAGCATTGTGGTGGACACTTGTAGTCCCAGCTACTGAAGAAGCTGAGGCAAGAGGATCGCTTGAGCCTAAGAGTTTGAGGTTGCTGTGAGCTGTGACACCATGATACTCTACCCAGACAGCAAAGTGAGACTCAGTTTCAAAATAAGCAAATAAATAAAAATCATGAAGATGGTTTCTTCCATGATTTGCCTATATGTGATTTCCATTCGCACTATAAAACATTCTTATCTATTTACTAATGCTTCATTAGTGAGAATATCTGTTACAACACTGTGTTTGCCTGATTCAAGTTTCCATAAGTCAGGATCATCATAGGAAGGCACCTCCTAGAAAGATCATGGGGTTCCAGTCCTTCCTATAACACATCAGGAAACTGAAGTTCATAGAAATCTGCTTTAGAGGTGAAGGACTTGAAGATGACCTAGAGCAATACTGTTGTTTTGCAAAGGTAGTCACTTAGACCATATTGTCATCATTTAAAAATTGTTGATTTATCCATAAGAGACTGCACAAAACGATTACAATGTGATGTTTTCTTTGTTTAGAATTATATCAATACTGGCTTTCTACTGCTGATCACAAACACTGGACACTGTTATATTCGTCTTTGTTCAATACAAAAATGGGCAAAACAATTTATTCAAATAAACTGTTTAAAATATAGCCTCTTTTAGGTCTTGCAGTTCACTGGAAGAAAAGAATTACAAAATAAGTCATAGGGAAGGAAAATACCAGATACCAAAATAGTCCGATCTTCTCCATTGACAAGTGACAAAATATAAACTTAGAAATATGAAGTGATTTGCCTAAAGCTTATTCATTTCTTTCTATTTTTGAAGGCGCACTGTGTGCTAAGCCCTGGGGTTGTGGCAAGGAATAAAACAAAGTTCTTGGCCTCACACAAAGTTTAAGTTCTAGTGATATTATGCAACTCGCTTCAAAGTTTTAAAATTCTACTTTGAAAATATCCCATAAGTAACTGAAAATTCCTTGCTAATTCAAAGTCACCCCCTTCTGCCTGTACAGCAAAACCAAGAGTTTGTTAGATTTTACTGTAAATCCAAACCTGTGTAATAGCAAATCATACTTTATTTTAGGAGCAAGGCAAAAAATGTCTATGCAGTTGAGAGACAGCACAGCTCTGCAGTCAGTTATATCTGCACCTACAGGACACCCATGTCGAAGACTGCCACGACTGCCACAAACATCATCACAAAAGCATCTCCAACTTATCTTGATGGTTTTTCTATAGCACTGTGATCTTATAAAACTGAGACCTGTTGCCAAGATCAATATGCTTCTTGTCATTTCTTGAAGTAAAGATGCACCTGCCATTAAGGTACATTTCAACAGCATGTTCTCTTAGAACATCAACTTAATCCCTAAGAAATTAAATCAGTGGAACTATTGCTTTTATTCCTCAGACCTCTTTTAATTGTTATCCTTTATGTTGAGGGTACGACTCCATCCCAGGATGAATGAATCATGGCAAGTTGTATAAAAAGCATTTCAAGCCAAACGTGGTGGTGGCACGTGCCTGGAGTACTAGCTATTTAGGAAACTGAGGTGGGAAGATTACTCAAGCCCAAGAGTTCCAGGCTATAATGAGTACATCATGATTATTTCAGCCTGGGTAATATAGCAAAACCTCATCTCTAAACAAAAACAAAACAAAAAAGCAAAAAAACCATTTTCAATGGCTTTAGAGACTAAACATGTGGGAAGCGGTTAAGAACCTAAGTTCTAGAATCCCACCACCTCCACTTCCAGCAGTGTAAACTTGGAAATGATTCCACCTGTCTAAGCCAAAAGTAAGTACTTTATGCAGGCTGGTATAAAGGGAAGAGTCCTGGAGCACCGCTTTCTGGATCCTGGTACTGTTCCTTTCTTAGAAACCTAGAAAGTTCATTGCTTTGAGTTTCAGTCGTCTCAGCATTGTGAGGATAATTCAAACTCCTCTGTGTACAAGGGGGACACTCTGAGACGACGTATGCCCAGGTGCTTTGTACATCAGGAAGGTCTACAGAAACCCCCAATTGTGTTGCTACTGCTGTTAACGTCACTATTAATGCTACTATAAGCTGTTGCTACTGGATCCTATAGAGAGACACTGGGACTTTTCAATGAAGCAAGGCAAGGATAGGACCGGCAACTTGGAGATTTGCCAGGCAGCAAGAGCCACTTCTGGGGCTTTTATCAATTTTGTTTTGTTTTTGTGAGCCTCAAGCTGTAGCCCTGTATAGAGTGCCATGGCATCATAGCTCACAGCAACCTCCAACTCGGGCTCAAGCAATCCTCTTGCCTCAGTTTTTCTATTTTTAGTAGAGACGGGGTCTCGCTTTTTTTTTTTTTTGCTCACGTTGGTCTCGAACTCATGAACTCAAGCAATCCACCTGCCTCCACCTCCCAGAATGCTAGGATTATAGGCATGAGCCATCATGCCTGGCAGCTTTTATCAATTTTGGAATCAAGAAATGTGTTGGCTTCATTATGAGCCTTTGAAAAAATAAGACTTTTAAACTGTTTCCAATTTCACATTAGGAACTTGAAGAACAAGATAATAGCCTTAAAATGAGAGAACAGAGATAAGTGGTTCTCAGTCCTACTAGAATCACTTGGTTTGCTTTGAAGAATCCAATACCCAGTCTACACCCCCAGACCAATAACGCCAAAATCTCTGGGGGTACGACGTATGCATCAGGGTTTCCTAAAATTCCCTAGTTGACTCCAATATACAGCCAAGTGTGAGAACCTAGCATAGACAATCGACAGCTCAGACATCACATTAAGGATTTTCAGAATGACAGTATGTCCAAGGGTAGACACAGGGATCCCCAGTATCCTAGGGCAATGAATTAGGAATCCAAAGAGTGTCCTTACTGGGTAGCTGAACTCACATAATGTCAGGCTATGAAGGAAATCTCAACAGGCAATGAGGTGAGCCTCTTCATCATATGGAGGAGAGGGAATGCATTCTAGCTAAGCTATGACGTGAAGTTCAGAGGAGCAGTAGATGCTGTATTAGAACTCACTGGGTTCAGATGAGATTAACCTTTTGATGCCTTTAGGCCAGCGGTTCTCAACCTGTGGGTCGCAACCCCTTTGAGGTCGAACAACCCTTTCACAGGGATCGCCTAAAACCATCCTGCATATCAGATATTTACATTACAATTCATAACAGTAGCAAAATTACAGTTATAAAGTAGGAACGAAAACACTTTTATGGTTGGGTGGTCACCACAACATGAGGAACTGTATTAAAGGGTCACGGCATTAGGAAGGTTGAGAATCAGTGCTTTAGGCCTTCAAAAGAGATGTTCATTTGGTGGGAACTATGCCTGTAAGCAATGTTCATTTTGCAAACAAAAACAAACACATTACTGTTATGTTACCTGACTTGAGTCTGCAAGCATCATACAGTCTCAATATTTTTCATAGTTGTGCCTAAAATAATCTGTACAAATAGTGGATTCATGTGGAAATATATATAGACATGGAGTAGGATAAATTCGAAGAGTCATCAAGTTCACTGGATTATGCATTGAAGCATGCATTGAGTTATACCATGCAAAAAAGATTATATATATATATATATATATATATATATATATATATATATATATTTTTTTTTATTGTTGTTTTTTTAAGATAGAGTCTTACTATGTTACCCGGGGTAGAGTGCTGTGGCGTCACAGCTCACAGCAATCTCAAACTCTTGGGTTTACGCAATTCTCTTGCCTCAGCCTCCCAAGTAGCTGGGACTACAGGCGCCTGCCACAATGCCCGGCTATTGTTTCTGTTATAGTTGTCATTGTTGTTTGGCAGGCCTTGGGCCAGGTTCAAACCCAGCAGCCCCAGGGTATGTGGACGGTGCCCTACCCACTGAGCCACAGGTGCTGAGACCAAAAAAAGATTATAAAAATTTTATTGATATGGCAAAGCTTTATCACTTCATATTAAATTTTTGTTAGCATATTACTTTTTATAAACGTAAAATACTGAAACTGAAACCAACTTGGGTCAATTCTTTTGATTAGTGAGAAACCAAAGAATGTCCAGTACACTGTGTGCTGTAAAGGTTGTTGTGATCGCTGCACGCTTCCATTGGTACATTTCGTTTCTGAGCACTCCACAGTCAAAAGGTTAATACTGGAGATTTAAGTTCAGGGTAGAGGTTCTAGAAAATCTGTCGTCTTTAGAGTCACCAAAACCAAACAACCAGAGTCTACTGAGTTCATATACTGGACATGATGGAGAATACAGAGAAAGGAAAAGATGTCACCATTACTCTCAAGGGCCTGAATGCTATCTCCACATATCTGAAAAGATAAACCAAGAGGAGGGAAAAAAATAAAAACAGGAGGAAAAGCAGAATTCAGGATATGATAATGGACTTCGACAACTTCCAGCAGTGTCTTGACACATCGTAAGTGTCCACTATGTATTAGTTTGAGAGCAAATTTACGATTTACAGATTCAACTTAGATACAGACACAATAACAACAACAAACACAAAAGAAAATCCCCGAGCTTCCTTTGATGTCTAAGATGGCTCCATTTTATTGTGGGGCCTCCATTCCAGAAAAATAGGAAAGAGATCCTTAAATCTGATAATTTAAGGTAAATTTGTCTCTTTTGCTCCTAAATAGTATCTGACTAACTCAATGTCTTTTGAATAAATGCACAATTTTTGTTTTTCCTTCTCTTCCTTTTGGCAGTCAAGATGGCATCTGGGCTGGAGACGGGGTGCTGGTGCCCTCCTGGCAGCCAGGAGAAGGGCACGGGTCTGCGAGCTCACCCAGTGCCGAGTTCTGACTTCTCAATGGCCACTATAGAGACCTCCCTCACCCTGCAGGATTCCTGGGTGTCCAACCAGCATCCACCGCTGAAGGCTGTGTGGCCAGTGCATCCCATGGTCTATTTTTTCAGAATCCCACCCAGGCCTGGGGGTCCCACTCTTGATGATCCAGTGCTCTTCAGTTCTCACCACTGAGTGTCACATCCTCCATATTGGCTGGTCTAGGTCGCCCATGCCATAGTCTTTTCACCCTCTCCCTACTCCTGGCTCTCAACACGGCCATACACCGGGATCATGAGAGCAATTTAGAAGCCCTATCCTGCCACATGAAAGCTGAGAAAGACTTGGAGGGGACACCGTCTCCATTTCTCATCTCTACAATTGGCCTGTGTAGATGTACAGGCAGGCCCCTGTAAGGAGTCCTTCCTGGGAGTCCCATGTGGAAAGTGAGACACCATATCCTCTGCTTTCGGTTTCCCCCTCAACCTATCAAGAGTCTTCATCACCCCCACCTGCCAGGGAAAGAGTTAGGGTCCAACAGAAGTGACCTTGTGCTTCTCTATAGGGAGTTGGGGGGCTGTGAGACTGGCATCAGGTCAATGCCATGATAAACATTTATCATCTCCTTTTTGCAGACAGGGGACTGAGAGAGAAGGAGACCCCCACTGGGTTTGGTATTAGAGGAGAAAGTCAAACAAGACAGGCTTTCTGCCTTTCAGGAGCAGACGGTCTACCTCTTGCAGCTCGAATGTCTTGACATGGAAGAGCAAAGACTCAGATGAACAGAGTATGAGAGGGTGAAGAGGGAATATGACAGTGAGGCCTTGGAGAAAGGAAACTTATTAGAGGGACTTATCACTGGAAATGCCTACAGCACAGAAAGATCTAGACCCAGCCCAGAGAGAAAGTTGAGGATTATAGCTCATGAGCTCACCAAACTGGCTCAAATATGTAATTGTTTCCAAATGGGGAAGACAATTCTGCAAGAATGAAATTATAACCATCTTCCACTATTATGTCATCTCACTCTTTGGAAAATAGAATAGTTGTACCTAAAACAAGACCTCCTTGGAAGAAAAAAAAGAAAAAGGCACCAGAGAGCTAGAGACTAGAGATGAGTATAGTTACTTGCCAAAGCCCATTTGGGGATCAGGTAGAACATGAATGATCCTCTCAAATGTGAGCAGATTACATATCTTGAAAGTGTTAAAGGTCTAAGGATTTTCTCTGTTGGCCAGTGGCCTAACAAGAAAGTGTTAGTCCCACCTCTCCCTGCCATCAAGAGCTATTGAGTCATCTCTCAGGCTTCCAGGGTAAAGCTACTGTGTTTATAGTCCAGATCCCCCAGGGCCAAGGGGAGTGACTGCTCTCCAGTGGCTTACCCTGGGTTCCCTCTGTCCCTTCTCCCTGCGCCACATCATGTTCATTTGGTCCTCAGACACTTTCTGAGTGCACTCTGGGCGGTCTGGTGGAGTTTGACTGGTACAGACTACAGATTCTGATAGGAAATTTTCCTAGCTGTGTGACTCTGGGCAAAGGACTTTGACCCTCGGTTTCTTCATCTGTAAACCCAGATAAAAAATACCCACTGCGAAGAGTTTCTGAGGATTTGATGAGATAGTGCACATAAAGCACCTAGAAGGGCCGGCCCAGAGCGAACACTCAGCTGTTCCCCCATTAGTTTACCACCCCTTTGCCAAACCTTCACTCTCCTGTCTCACCTGGCACCCACAATGCGCTGAAAGGACTCATGTACAAAGGGAGTCCACAGTGACCATGGCACAGGGTGGCGAGTATCCGCAGGTATGGATAAAGAGAAAAGAGAACATTGGGGAGAGAGATTTAGTTCTTGACGTCAGGGAGGGTTTACAGAGTAATATTTGTTTTTGTTTTTTTTACAGAGTAATATTTGGCTAAACTTTGGAAAATGACTATACTTCCCAGTGGGGACAGTCCTAGGAGGGAGCATTTTAGTGATAGAGAGGGGAATAAAGCCAGTATGAGTATATTAATGAGCAGGTGACTACTATGGACAACTGGGCCACAATCCAATTGGGGCGCTCTGGAACCCAGCTCAGCATTACTCCACCAAGGAACAAGAAAGGTGGCACACTTAAACCCTAACTCCCATTCTTCACTGTCTGGAATGTGAAGTCCCTAGCACTTCTGGGTTGGCCTGTGTACAGGCCAAGCACACTCCATGAGCACAGATCATTCTCAGTGAGGATGTCTCAGGAACTGTCTGCAGGTGACCTCTGTGGTGGGTCACGGGGATACAGGCAGGGCACCAGTAACATCTGCTACAGATGGCTTAGCATTTAACTAATCTACAGATTTGGCCCACTAGCACTGACTCACACATTAGGACTTAAGAGTTTGTATTGTTCTCCTGTGTCACAGTCACGTCCCTCCAAATGCAGTGGAAATTCTCTCGACAGCCAGCACTGCTGGGCATACAAGTGCTTATTACCACACACTGACAACCCAATGTAGAAGTGGCAGGTCAGTCCCCTTGACCTTCCTCAAAGACTTGATCCAAGCCATCCCAAATTACAAAGAACCAACAGACTTCAGTGCAAAGCTGTTCAGGGAGACGGTGCCTATAACCATCCTGGTGATCCAGAACATTCTGTGATGCTCACAATTATGAGTTCCACCTTTATTTTTAATTCACAGACTCACAACAACCAAGCAACTGAGGCCAGCACAGCAGAGAGGTTGAGAATGAATGCCAAAGGCAGCAGCTTCTAGAGATTAAACATACAAACCTTGGAGCCAGATGGCCTGCAACTCTGCAGCCTTTCATGGTTGGACCTATGGCAAGTTGCTTACCTCCTCTGTGCCTCAGTTTCCTCATCTGTAAAGTAAGCTAATAATAGTACCTATTTCAAAGGATTATCAAGTGAGCTTTAAGTGACATAGGCTTTTGTAAGGCCACTTAGAACAGCGGCTGGCATGTGGTGACTGCTATCAAAGTGATATTATTGGCAGTTCTGAGAGACAGGTGATGCTGATGCTACTTGTCTGGGGACAGACTTTGACAACCACTCCTTCAAGAAAATCAATTCATCCGAGATCTAGAGTAAGGAATACATTCACCTGCCTTAAGTGATCACTCAGCTTTTCCCCTGTTCAGGTTTGTTTTGAATCTATGCATTTTCTTATTTACCTGCCCCTGTTTTCACCATTTTAAAATATAATTTTCCAAAAAGACATATTTCTAATGAACAGCTTCCGTCTTGGTGAATTTTTCTTCCCTGTGTTCTGCTTTCCTGCCTCATTCACCCTGTGATGGAAAAAGCACCGCAACATGAGACTGAAGATCTAGCATCTAGTCTGGGCTCCACCGCTTCCTAACCAATAACGTCCCTGGGGACATTTACTCATCAGTAAAGTGGGGACTTTCGATTTTTGCCCTGCCAATCCCACACTGATTCTGAATGCCCTAAGGAGATGACGTGTGTGTGCACAGTTTGTATGAATGTCACATAGCCACAACAGAATTTGGATCCCACGATGTATGTCAGAGGAGAGTTTTCTCTCCCTATTTCTCTGGCCGTGGTGCTCAGAGTGTAGTCCCTAAACCAGCTGCATCAGCATCACTTGTCTCTTGGGAGCTTGTTAGGGATATCAGTTCTCGGGTCCTGTCCCAAACCTACTAAATCACAAACTCTGGGGGAAGGGCCTGGCAACTGGCACCTCAACAAGCCTGTCGGAGCATTCTGATGGATGTTTAAGTTTAAGAACCCTGGTTTTACAGTTATAAGCAAAAAAATCTAGAGGCAGGCCACTGAGTTCAAATCCCAATTCTGCCATTTCCTAGGCATGAACAACTTTGGGTGACTTACTTATCCCTTGAGCATCAGCTTCCTGGTCTAGAAAATGGGGACAAGACCAAGATCTTCCCTTCTGAGATTTGATTGAGAAAATTAAAGCATGTAGGAACCTGACACAGTGTAAGCTATCAGCACACATTTAGTTCTTATCAGTTCTTTATTTTATTTTATTATTTTTGAGACAGAGTTTCAAACTGTTACCCTCGGTAGAGTGCTGTGGCATCACAGCTCACAGCAACCTCCAGCTCTTGGGCTTAAGCGATTCTCTTGCCTCAGCCTCCCAAGTAGCTGGGACTACAGGCGCCCACCACAATGCCCAGCTATTTTTTGGTTGTAGTTGTCATTGTTGTTTGGCAGGCCCGGGCTGGATTGGAATCTGCCAGCTCTGGTGTATGTAGCTGGCGCCCTAGTCGCTTGAGCTACAGGTGTCAAGCCATTTCTTTATTTTAAAGTACAGTGGCTTTTTGACAACAAGCCCAGTATAGTGGTTCTCAACCTATGGGTCACGACTCCTTTGTAACAATGAAAATATATAGTAGCATTAGGAAGGTTGAGAACTACTACCCCAGTACCTATTTTTTGAAAGACTGCATATTCCATTTTAGCTTGCTGGGAAGTTTTCCATGCAGACTTTGCGTGTGAACATGTATTTGTATGCGTGTTTTATTTGTTTGTTTATGTTGCTGCTCTTTGCTGCTGGCAGATTTTTGTTTTATCTAATAAAGGAAGGTGTGTCCTTGATAAGGTCTTCTTAAGTAACATTCATCTTCTAGTCTTGTTCCTAATGAGATTTTTATGTTTGATTTAGGCCCACAGAAATTGCAGGCCCAATATTGCTGACCTTTTACTGCCTTCCTCGGGAACCTTTTCTCCTTGTTCATAAGCTTTGAAAGATCTCCTTTTCTAGAAATACTATGCTGCTTCATTTGGCTGATTCTCCATTGCCTTTACATTTCCATATAGTATGGCCTTCAAGCAGATACTTTTAAAAACAAACACTAGAAATAAACCCTCACCTACATGGTCAAATGATTTTTTTTTTTTTTTGAGACAGAGTCTCATTATGTCACCCTTGCTAGAGTGCCGTGGTGTCACAGCTCACAGTTACTTCAAACTCTTGGGCTTAAGCGATCCTCTTGCCTCAGCCTCCCAAGTAGCTAGGACTATAGGTGCCCACCACAACACCTGGCTCTTTTGTTGTAGTTATCATTGTTGTTCAGCAGGCCTGGGCCAAGTTCGAACCCACCAGCCCCAGTGTATGTGGCCGGTGCCCTAACCACTGAGCTATGGGTGTCTGGTCAAATGAATTTTTTTTTGAGACAGAGTCTCACTATGTCGCCCTGGGTAGAGTGGCGTGGCGTCACAGCTCACAGCAACCTCAAACTCTTGGGCTTAAGCGATTCTCTTGCCTCAGCCTCCCAAGTAGCTGGGACTATAGGCACCCACCACAACGCCCGCCCATTTTTTTGGTGCAGGTGTCATTGTTGTTTGTTTAGCAGGCCCGGACCAGGCTCAAACCCACCAGCCTTGGTGTATGTGGCTGGTGCCCTACCCACTAATCTATAGGCACTGCCCCTGGTGAAATGACTTTTTTTTTTTTTAAGGCTAGTTAAGTGAAGCAGTGGGAGTGGAGAAGGATGGTCAAATGACTTTTGACACAGGTGTCGCGACCATTCAATGGGGAAAGACTATCTTTTCAACAAATGGTGCTGTACAACTGGATATCCACATGCTCAAGAATGAAGTTGGGTCCTCACCTTGAACCATATACAAAAATGAACTCTAACTGGATCAAAGAACCTAGATAAAAGACTTCAAAATACAAAGTTCTTAGAAGAAAACAGGGGAAAGTCTTCATAACATTGGATTTGGCAATTCTGGGGGGTGATAACACCAAAATAAATTGACTTGATCAAAATGTTATGCATAAAATGACACTATGAAGAGAGTGAAAAACATTCCATCAAATGGAAGAAAATATTTGTAAGTTATATAGCTGATAAGGGATTAATATAATCCAGAGCATATAAAGAATTCAAAAACTCAACAACAACAAAAAAGACAACCCAACAAAAATAAGTAAAGGACCTGAATAGATGTTTCTCCAAAGAAGATATACAAATGGCCGATAAACATGCAAAGATGCTCAACATCATTAATCATTAAGGAAATCCAAATCAAAACCACAATGAGATACCGCTTCACGCCCATTACCAAAACAAGAGAAAATAACAAGTGTTGTCAAGGACATGGAGAAACTGGAATCCTTGTGCCTTGCTTGTAGGAATATAAAATGATGCAGCCACTGTGGAAAAGAGTTTGGCAGTTCCTCAAGATGTTAAACACAGAGTTGTCATATGATCCAGCAATTCTACTCCTAGCTATACAATTCAAAGAAAACAGTGACTCAAAGAGATACCTATACTCTGATGTTCATAGCAGTGTGATTCAGGATAGTCAAAAGGAGACAACAACCATTCATCCAGCCATGGGTGGATGTACAAACAAAATGCTGTCTGTACATATAGTGGAGTATTATTCAGCTTTAGAAAGGAACAAACTTCTGATGTGAGCTACAATATAGATAAACCTCGATAACAAAGCAAAGTAAGTGAGACATAAAAGAAAAATTTCATATGATGCCACTTACATGAGGTACCTCGAATAGGCAAATGCGTAGAAACAAAAAGAATAGAAGTTACCAGGAAGAGGAGGAAAAAGGAAATGAGGAGTTATTATTTAATGAGTACAGAGTTTTCTATCTAGGATGATGATACTGTTCTGGAAATGGATAGTGGTGATGGTTGCACAAAGCTATGAATGTATTTAAGGCTAAATAACTGTACACTTAAAAATAGTCAAAATGGTAAACATTATGTCTCTTTTACCATAGTAAAAAAAGAAAATCCTAAGTAACAATATAATACACACACAGAAAAACAGGAAAAAAAAAAAAAAAAGAAGAAGGAAAACAGGCACCTTACCTTCCAGGGATGTAACCGGAGCAATATGAAGACAAATAATAACAAGAAATATCTTGAAAGTCAGTAAAACTTCTTCAGGTCTGCCAACATGGCCAGACTGCCTGCCAGAGAAAACCATCCTGGAATAAAAAAAGGAGAAAACAGGTCATCACAACTGCCATGCAACACAGAAATGCCCAAAGGTCACCCCTCAACCAAGGCAACCTGCAATCCTGCTGCCTTTAAATCACTCTGGTTCCAGAGGCTCAGCAATGCCAGGTGGGCCACTGACGACAAAAAGCAAAACCCATATTTATTATGGGAGGATCACCCCCTAGGATATTATATTAAAACGATAAGCAAAGTAGTCCACGTAGCTTTATGGAAAACATTGGCATACGTAAAATGTCAAGAGAAAAACTAAAAACACAAATTGTTACAAACACAATTATAACCACTATATAAACTGCTTAAAGACTATGCTGAGAATCACAAAGGGTCACAGAATCTTTTAAATAATCCATCCCTATTTATTCTATTTTTTTTCTCTTTTGAAGTGTATTTTTTTAAAGAGATGGGTTCTCACTCTGTAGCCCAGGCTGTAAGGCAGTAGCTATTCACAGGTGTGAAAATAGCCCACTGCAGCCTCAAACTCCTGGGTTCAAATGATCCTCCCACTTAAGCCTCCCAAGTAGCTGGTGCAACACCATGGCCAGCTCCTGTTTATGTTTTATGCTGTAGAAGTCCATCGTATTTCTTCTTAATTGCATATTATTTTATCAACGTTTCTTGCATTTTAGTAGTCCAGAGTGCAAAGAGTCAACATTCTTTAAAAAAGCAAAACTTATATCAGAACTGAATTTAAAAGCCACACTTAACCATTCATTTATTTATTCATTTGACAAATATTTATTGAGGGCCAATATGTACCAGATAAGAAGTGCAGGTTCCATAGGAGTAAAGTAGATGAAATACATGTGGTGGAGGTGGGGCAGGCACTGCGGAGAGCTCAGCACACAGAGCATCACAAATGTGTCGGATCTTCTTGAGGCCAGGGGTTGGCCAGCATAACCCTATGGCAGGCAGTCCTCAATAAGAGCAAAACTGGCATGGGCTACTGAGGGTGGAAGGACCCAGCCAGGAATGCAACCCCCTCCTGGGCTCAGGCACCAGTAGGCTATAGGGAGGAATGTAGTCCTGTCCTGAGCGGGATGGTGGGCTCCCTCCACATAGCCAGAAGGAAGTGGCCAGGACAAACTAGGCTGTGTGGCTGTGTGTTCTCAGTTAGCAGAGCTCCTGGCCACAGGGCCCCACGAATCCAGCCAGCGTGCAGCCTCTGTAAGCCCGAGATAGCGTGCACATACGGTGGTGCAAACTAAAGAGACGGAATAACTTTGGACGAGTTATGTTCAATGGCCAAGCTTCCCCGTGTAGCAGATTGTGATAACAGCACCAACGTGATAGCGGTGCTGTGATAAGTAAACGACATCTCTGCACAGTGGCTGGCACTGTGGATACGCTGCAAGTGTTAGCTGTGCTCTTCATTCATTCTGTCATTCAACAAGTATCTATCTTGCCCCTAGGATGTTCAGGGTCAGGTACTGCAGGGATTAAGAGGTGACAGCATGGAAAGAACAGGATAAATGAACCACAATTTACTCTGAAGGTACAACTGGCAATCTCTAAGAAAACTGCAATCTAATAATTAGCACCAGGAGAGTGATTCTTTCCTTGACCTGGTGCAATTAATGTCTTAGACCAGGACGTAAATCCTCTTTCAAGGGAGCTTACATGGCTTTTTTTTTTTTTTTTTTGAGCTTACATGTTTTAAAGTAATAAATTGCATTATATGTTAGTAACATAATATGTTAATAAATGATAAAAAGCCTTTGATTCAGCCCTCTTCTTCAGCACTTTTGTACTCTCTCTGTTCATAATGGCATATTATTGATCTTCTCAAATGAGTCACTCAAATGAGAATGTTAATATAGTTGGGCAAAGATATATCAATATCTCCCTGGAGGAAAAATTTAAATGTCTGCTACAGCTACACACAACAAAATCGATGAATATCGGAAATATAATGTTAGCCAAGGAAACCAGACATAATAGAATGCACATTATACACGGAAAAAAAGGCAGGCAAAGCCAATTAATGGAGAAGGGACCATAGTGGTTATTCTTAGAAGGTAGGGAGTTATAATGTTAGAAGTGGCTACGAGGAACTTTCTGGGGTATAGGTAATATTTTGTGGGTCAGTTACACTGCTATGTTCTGTTTGTGAAATTCATTGAGTTGTACACTTATATGTATGTCATAAGAAGTTTCAATACAGTTTAAAAATTAATAAATTTTTTAAGTTTCTAGACTCTGTTCTCCCTCCAAAAGCACTGATCTTTAAAAAAAAAAAAAGCCATTATTTAGAGGAATAAAGTTCTACAAAAAACTCTCTCCTATACAAATGCCTTAAAACTCACTCTTCTTGGAATTGGTAGCCTTGACTTAGATAATGTAATGCACAAATATCGAAGTTTAGCTCTAGGAAGAGTATCAGAACAGTTTATTTCTAGAAAGGAATTCAGAAATTATTTAACCTCAAATCTTCATTCTACAGATGA
Source organism: Perodicticus potto (assembly GCA_963574655.1). Taxonomy (NCBI): domain Eukaryota; kingdom Metazoa; phylum Chordata; class Mammalia; order Primates; family Lorisidae; genus Perodicticus; species Perodicticus potto. Next base: position 14,748 of record CAUYRH010133894.1, read on the forward strand.
AGAAAGAGGCCCAGCATGTTCTAGAGGACAGGTCATAGTCATTTGACTTTTTGGCAGACCCCCTACACTTTCTACAAGGCCACAACGCCAGCCTTCTAAGAACATGTTTCTTTGTAAATAAAATGTCTTGAGTCCAGCGGGTGAGAGAAATCAACACATTCACAATGCTATTGCACAATTAAATTTCTACAAACACATTTATAGGACAGGACTTAAGCGGTGTACAAGATATGGTCAACGCTGAATTAGTGCACACAGTGTACATGTGACTTGGGCCGCTGATCAAAATAAATCATGCCTTTTCACTAAAGAGAACATGTACTGGACTCCCCAAGGAGGGTAGGAAAGGCCAGAATGAAGGATGATTCTAGCAGTCAACTTGAAAAAAACTTTTGATCAAGAGCCTACAGACTGGCACCACTGAAAAGACTGCTTTCAGTTGTCATATCTGGAATATGTTTTCTCAAGGCTGAACATATATTTGCTAATAGAAGGAGAAGTTTCATGGTATTTGAAATAATATAGCTCCCATTGTATTCTGCATAAACTGAGAACATCCTGTTAAGTCATAAGGTTTCTAGGATCGTCGCTCAAAGAGAGAAATCTGTGAGTTTTTAAACCTCTCCTCATAGCACACGAAATCTGGTTTTCTGCTTTACAGCTGGAAGATAACTTCATCTTTTGGTGCACTCCTCATTAACTCAATGCTATCTAGGTCATCTACAAAGATGATTGGAATAGCCACTGGTTCTTAGCAAAACAATTTTTTTTCTTTGAGACAGAGTCTCACTTTGTCGTCCTGGGTCGAGTGCTCTGACGTCGTAGCTCACAGAAACCTCAAACTCCTGGGCTCAAGCAATGGATCCCTTGCCTTAGCCTCCTGAGTGGCTGGGACTACAGGCACCTGCTGCAACGCTCAGCTACTTTTGTTTTTTAAGAGACAAGGTCTCACTCTTGATCAGGCTGGTCTCAAACTCCTGAGCTCAAGCAATCATCCTGACTTCGCCTCCCAGAGTGCTAGGATTCCAGGCATGATCACCATACCTAGCCCTTAACAAATTTTTAAGGTGCTAAAGATAGCATCAATGACAGAGAAAACTATTTGCTAACATTTACACAGTAAAATCTAGGCTTTGACACTAGACAGCTACTCATTAGAGATTATTTCAAATTCAGCTGTGGACTACTCGGTGTAAATGGCAAACTCCATGACTATACACCAGTGTGCTGCTTAACCCAGTCCAAAAAACTGTTTTAGAGCCCTTCAAATTCGTTAAATAGTATCACTACCATATGTTTTAAAATGCATAAAACAGTGCATTTATCATAATGGCAGTATATAGTAAATATATCTTTATCTAGATGTAGAATAATTAAAGAATAAGATTTTAAAAAGGAAATAGCTTGATATCACTTTAGGACAGATCTGAGTGAGGAGTTATTCTCTGTTATCTCTGGTTAACTGGCATAATTTAATTATACCACAGCTGCTATGATGTATAAAATGATAAATAAGTAACAAGAAGTATGATGATTATTCCCTAAGTCTTCCAGAAAACTCTATGCCTTTTAGATGTTTACACTGAGTCATGTGTTGGCTAATAAGACTAACAGAAAGGGAAAGTACTAGCAGACAGGGAGGTACTGACAAGTTCTTCGTGTGGATAAAGCAAGAAAGAACAAGTGATAAAGCAATTGATTAGGATTGTTTGTCAAAAAAGTCAGAGAATTAACAAATCAGGATACTGTTAGTAAAGGCATAAGTTAAATTTCCATGTGAATTCTGCTAAAAGACCTTGATATGGTAAATATCTCAGGGGAAAAAAGTCTTCAGTGTTCCCCAAGTATGCTGGGTTAAGTTTAGTTAGATCAAAACTTCTGCTGAAGATAATTAAAAATCATGAATAAAATGCATAAAGCATTTTCTTAAACATATCAAATCACTGATACGAGAAAATTGCCAGGCCAAACTTGAAGCCAAAGCAATAAAGCCACTTACACCTGAAGGTATGGGCCTAATGAGGCCAACTTGAACTTCAGATACGGAATAGGGAAGAAAATTTGAGAGCCACGAAGCAAAGAAATACAAGGTACAGCCTATATTTAAACAAAATTTAAAGAGAAGAGGATGGAGCAGAGTCAATGTTTGAAATTATAATGACTAAATGACCCCAAACCAGTAAACAATACCAATCCTCAGATTCAAGAAGCCCAAAGAATCTCAATCATAATAAACAAAAAGTGATCTAAACCTAGACACCTTATAGTAAAATTGAAGAAAACCAAAGACATGCCTATAATTCTAGCACTCTAGGAGGCCAAGGCGGGTAGATTGCTTAAGCTCAGGAGTTCAAGACCAGCCTGAGCAAGAGCAAGACCCAGTCTCTAAAAATAGCCAAGCATTGTGGCAGGGGCCTATAGTCCCAGCTACTGGGAGGTTGAGGCAAGAGGGTCACTTGAGCCCAAGAATTTGAGGTTGCCATGAGCTAGGAAGGGAGGGAGGGAGGGAGGGAGGGAGGGAGGGAGGGAGAAAGGAAGGAAGGAAGGAAGGAAGGAAGGAAGGAAGGAAGGAAGGAAGGAAGGAAATAGAACCATGCCTCCCACATAGTCAGCAGACACCGACAAATGTGAATGAACGAATGTGAATGATGAACAAATGCCACGGCAGTTGAGGGAGAGAAGATGAGGGCTAAGCCTAGGGTGGCACAGCCATGCTTAAGGAGAAATCAGCCTGCCTCTGGTCAACACTCAGTGAGGGTTAGAGACCTAGTAGTCTTTAAGAACAAGTAGGCTGCTTTTTTTTTTTAAACTAAGCAGCCATCAGGCTCTTTCACCACCTGGTTACTCATTCAGCTCACACCCGTTCGGGTCACCACCAAGGGCTTAGACTCTAAATGGAACTTCTTAGATACGATTCTGATCCTATGCTGTACCAGCAAGTTGTTGTCACCTTCCTGCGAGGTCTCCTCATCGTCCTTGCAAGCAGTACAGCAGTGAGCTGACCGGGTTGAACTGCCGAGACTCCCTCCTCTCCCCTCCTCTCCTCTCCCAGCCTTGACAACATTCTCTCACTGCAGTTTTCCCTTCCTCTAACTACCAAATATTACTGATATCTCTGAAAAGAGCCTAATACTTGTGAACAATCAGTTAGCTTAGATTAGTTTACAATACCCTCACAGACAGCTGTTAACTTCTGCAAAGAACTTAACTAAAGCAGCTCATTCTTACACACATCGCCTATGTGTTTGGCATTAATATTTGTTTTCTGTACCTTTCTGAAAAAGATCAGTCTACCAATGCCCACAATTTCTTGTCAGGGAATCTAGTGTTAAATTTTTTCTGGAAAAATACTGATTGATAAGTCAGTATTTTCCCCTCAACTTTCCATGATACCCAACTCCATTCCCTCCAGAACTAAATATTCCTATTAAACTTGAAAATATTTTATCATCTGTGCCTTCAAAATATCTATGTACTTCCAAAATAAGATTTTTTCCCCCTGCTCAGAAGCCAAAGATTAAAGACAAAAAACAAAAAAACTGTCCTATCGCTTATCTAAATAGAAAAATATACGAGTTGCTGTCACCATCCATGAAGGGCCATGACACCCCATCAGGCTTATGCAATTCTGTTTTCTTCTTCCTCTTTTTGCTATAAAACTTTTTAATATTGACTACCAAATATAATCATACTCTTACCACTGACAACCCCACCTTAAATATCACAGATTTGTGGAACACATCAAGGGTGCCTTTAAAACTAGAGTTAGCTTGCTATACTTACTATGTTCTTGGCTGTACAGAAGCTTTTTGGTTTGATCAGGTCCCAGCAGTGTATTTTTGATACTGCTTTAATTGCCTGGGGAATCCTCCTCATAAAATATTCACCCAAGCCAATTACTTCAAGAGTTTCCGCTGCACTTTCTTCTAATATTTTGATAGTTTCAACAACAGGGTTTTTATTACTTGGCACCAGTAAAGAGCACTTTGGGGATAGCTCTCAAAGTTGGTATGTCCCCAAATAAGAGCGCTGGGATGGTCTTATAAGCATAGGGTGATGAGGATCCTGCCATGCCATTGTCTGCTTCTTAGTTCCATCTCTGCTCCTTGGATGAAGCACTTACCTTCTACCCATGATCGCACATTTGGTTCATCCGAGCATGTTCGGTTTAAGTGACCTTCAACCCGGAGATCCACAACAACTGAAAAACAACTCATAACTTTGTTACATAAAAGTTGAGCAGGTTGTTCTGGTGCAGTTACAACACACATGTCACTTCTGCTCACAGCCCTTGGCCTTGCCTCACAACACTTGCCTGTTAATAAACAGTAAATGTCTGGCACACATACCGATTCACACTCTCAGGGTAGAGTATGGAATCTTCATTATAACACATATCCTGGTGTTTGACAGCATTCGTTCTAGAATAGATCATGCTATTCATAACAAAAGAGAAGCTTAAGATGTTGCAAGTTAACCCAAGATCACCCAAATTTAGTGGTGAATCTGTTTGTACCTCCTACTTCAGATCAATTCCAAACCACTGAAGTACAAAACCCCATAACGAGGCAAGACATGACCTTTATTTAAGATCACAGAAGGAGGAACTATGTTTTACTTTTCTTTTGCTAAGGCCCAAAGAGTCAAAAGAAAACAGAGTAAGGTGGTATATTAACAAAACCAAAAGGACAGAGTCAGAGGAGGGAGAAACATTTTTCCACAGAAGAGGAATCAACTTTGTCAAGTGTAAATTTGCTAATGCTTCACACCCATGAGCTTTAAATAAGTGAAACCTCTGATTAGATCTCCCTTGTCCTTAGCTGGACCAAGTGACAGGGTTTGAAAGGTCCATGACATACGTGGATATCCACGCAGTAATTATACGGACCTGGGACTGTACTTGGTGTTTCTACAGAGCTGGCGACCCCTGTGAGCTCCATTCTCAAACAAAACCTCCTTCCATACCTCTGCAACAGAAGTTCACATTCCTTGGGAGCAAAAATACTCTGTCAAGGTGAAGGAATCACCCTTAGGACTCAGAGAATTTGCTTGGAACTTGCAAATTTTATCCATGGATCATAACAAAAAAGAACAAAATAAATGCAGATGAAGAAGAGGGAAATTCTTGCTTGCTAAGAAGACAGAAATAGCTTGAGCTAATTATATTAACCTAAAAAAGTAAGCGAACATTAATGAGAAATAAGAGTCTTAACTCTGGAAATAGCCTCTCTTCTGTGCTATTGAAATCCTACACCCTTTGGTAGAATGAGCTCAGGTCAGGAGCTAAACTGCCAAAAAGAAATTCTAGAAACAGGGAATGCTTTAAGCATCTCGAGTCCAGCTAAGGATCTTGCAGTATTTTCCCAAACTTTGGGGTTCAGGAAAACATGATTCCAATTTTACCTCAGGCCTTACTTTTGGAAAACCATATGTATTTTCGAATGAATTCAATTTAGATGTTTCTTATTTTCTTACCCTTTAACTCATTAAAATGTTTTTTTGCAGGAGTAGTTTGTTTGGGAAGCAATCTGACTCTTTTGGAAAATCTTTCAAAGCTTTTATTTTGGGGATGATAAAAATTTCCCCTGTTCTTCAGTCTATACATTCAAAGCGAGCTGGAAAATGATGGAAATTTTCTGAATGAGGGGTTCTTAAAGTGTGGCATCTCGGCCAGCAGCAGCATCACTGGACACAGCGCCCTCTCCTTCACCAGGGCCTCATAGTTGGTGCCATGCTATTACCATCTTGAAATTCTTAATAGTTTGTTCTTTGTAAGTAAAGTCCAGTGGGACCCTGGGACATAGAGGGCACTCAGTGCAACACGAGTGTGAGCGGGGGCGTGTGCAGCACATACACGAAAGTTCTTGCTGCCCCCCATTGACAGACAGCGTTTACCAGGCCCCACTAGCCAGAATTCCAGTGGCCCCATAGACATGGAGTGCAGTGAGATTCAAAGCAGGTTTAAGGTAAGTGTGTTACCTCTACGACCGAATAAACTGGGGGGAGAGGGAACCTGACGTCCCGAGAGGTCACACTTTCCATTTGAGCCAGAGCTTTCTTTGACTACAGAAAGAAATGGCATTCTAAGGAACACGAACCACCACCGGACCCTAGGATATCCTTTCAACCTTGTATGAGAGCCGCTGCTGACACTGAGGGAAGGGAAGGTAGGACCGGCCACGCTTCCCTGTCGTGTCGGTACTTCCTGACGCATCAGGTGGTGAGTGGCGGAGAAATTGGGCGGAATGTGTGCACATCACAAAGTGAAATAAAAACCATTGGGTCCGTTTTGTGCAGCAATTCTACTTTTCTGATAAGAAAGGAACACCTATATGTGCAAAAGCTATAAAAGATGAATTGTATCATTGTAGCAACTCCTCAGACATATTAATTGCTCTTTAAAACTGGAATTGTATGATCTACAGATGAATGGGAAACTCCTTGGTAACAATTTACTATTTTAATGTTTATTAGAACATGAAATAGCAAATAAACATGACTAGTTGAGAGAAACTGTGGAAAATAGGAAAAGGTTTTTAATCTCTTAGTATCTTCTACTTTTTACCTGCCTTTCGAAAAAGGAATCCTTCGTCTTCATTTTGCTCTGGGTCCCACCAATTAGGTAGTCCTGCCCCTGCCTGGGAACTTGCCAGAAATGCAAATTCTTGAGCCCAGGTTCATATTTGAGAAGTGTGGGTCTGAAATGTCTTGTCTTGACTTCATTTTTCCTTTTTCTTTTCTTTTTTTTTTTTTTTTCACCGCCTTACTTCTCTTACCTATTATATGAAACCAACTCTCATAAGAGGTATGAGAGGTCAGAGGCCTTCGGAGTCTCTAAATGCCCATCGCACAGTGCTCGTGAGCCTGCCCTAGTGTGGACGCAGACAGGTCTGGGTTTGCTCCGAGGCAGCCAGGCTGCTGAGGGCGAGATCCCCAACCTCTCTGATCCTCAGTTTTCTCAGCGGCAAAGTGGAGGCCTTCAGGCCTGCCTCGTAGTGTGTTTAGAGGAATTATCTGAGCTGATAACATGTAAAATGTTTAGCGCAGTGTCCGGCACACGGCAATCACGCAAGGAAAAGGACGTGACACTTACATTATGGATGATCATTATTACCTGTGTTCCTTATTGGTGGCACCATTAGCTGCATCCTAGACCAACCTCTCAGATGTCACCTTCACTTACGTTTTCTCTGGTTTCCTCCCTCTGCCTCAGGTTGAGGCATAAAACAAAAAGAACAGAACCTTTTTTTTTCTTTTTACTAGTAGAGGGGACAGAATGAGAGATGATAGGCTGTTTCATAGTCTTCCTTAGGCATTTTCTTGCCTAAAAGTGGTATGTTCTATCTTTTTAAATAATTTTGCTTTGTAATGCTAAAGTATGCAAGGGAGTTTCTGCTCCCTCAGCTTGGTCTTGTGTAGTAAAAAGAGAATTCATAACAGCTAAGAGCCTGGGTCTTGGGGTCAGTCCCCTCTGACCGCTGACTGCCCCTCACTGGCTAGGCGATCACAGGCCAGTCATGGACCGGCTTTGGGTTTTGTCTCTTCAAATGCAAAAGTACTTACTTCATAGTACTGTGGGGAGAATCAAATGAAAGAATTTGTGTCAAGCTGACAGCTCAGTGTCAAGTTCTAGGTGCTCTGTACATGATCCTGAGATGTTGGGCCAGGGCTGGTCTGAACTTTGGTTCATGAAAATCGTTGCATCGGTTTAGCGACAACAATGATTGTCATGAACCAAAGTTCAGACCAGCTCTGGCCCAACATCTTAGTACCATGTACTTCAGCAAAGAACTCCCCGACTCCCTTTCTTAGCTGCACAACTGTTGTAGTAATTACAATCTCTCCTGCCCATCCCTAAGTACGAGCTCAGAAAACTCTGCTAAAGTACTCTGCAGATTCAAAGAACATGAGGAAGCTTTGTTCTTAATGTTGTCTTCAGAACAAAGATGATATGACCCTGAGAATTCACAGAGAAATGGTGGGAACAACATCCTATTTATTTCTGTGTGTTTATTGCAATGGGAGAAAACACCTGTTTAACACCCAGCTGAAAACTGGTCTATAAAAAGGCCATTGTTGAGTGCTGAATGTCCTCCTGCTTTGGCTGAGATCTTTAGGAGGAAGAAGCACTCAGAGCAGAGATGGAGTAAGGACTATTACAACTGGGATCCAACCCAGGCCTGCGGCTCCTTAGTGCCAAGGGCAGAGCGCAGGTTTGCAGGGAGCGAGGGTCTCAGGCTCCTTGGAGGAACCACCTGCTGCCTCCTGCTCGGGTCTCCCCTGACTCTGCTGTGGATCTTACTGAGGATAAATCTTGCCTTAAGTGAGTTGTGCTTCACAGCAGCCCTCCTTAGACTTTAATGTGCATATGAATCACCCAGGAATCTTCTTGAAGTTTGGATTCTGACTGTGTAGATCTGCTTGGGGTTGCAGAGTTTACATTTCCAAAAAGATAATGCCGGGGCTGCCACTGCATAGACCCTGTGAGCTTTGAGCAGGAAGAGTCTGCACCTTGACCCCCATTGGGCATTTACAAGGCCTACAGGTGAGGGCTCAGTGCTGGAGAAAGGGCACCACACAGGACAAAACCTGCAGTTGGGTGAGTGGTGGGTGGTGCCTGTGCCCAGCTGGGAGGAGAGCAGGGGAGGGGGGTCCTGAGGGATAATCCAAAGTGTGACATCAGAGGTGCCAGCACAGGCTGATGGTCTGCAAGAACAGAGACTGGACTTCTGACCAGATTCCTATGAACGGGGCACCAAAGCAGTTTCAGGCAGAGATCTCTGGATAATGTTTTGCCTGGAAAAACATTCAGCAAAGGGAACACTGTGAAACTTCTCGAATGATTCCATTACTGCTCAGCATGTTCCCCCAGTGCTCAGCACGTGTCTTTAGCCTGACTCCTCCTGCCCTTTCCAAGGCTAGATTCCGGGAATCTAACAACAGTGTTAGGAATGGTCGCTGGGGCGGGCATGATGGCTGTAGGAGCAGTAGCAATGAATGTTTGAGAATGTAAAATGCAAAAGACACTATGCTAAGGGCCTCATGTGTGTCCCATTTAATCCTCACAACAACCTGACAAAGTGGTTATTATTATCACCATTTTACAGGCAAAGAAAATGGAAGAAGAGTTTTAAGGTTATACAACTCCTTAGCGGCTGTCCCCACCCTTCCCCACCCCTGTTCCATTGGCTCTCCTGCTGCCTGTGGTCAGTAGGGGAGTCCCCATAGTGCTTCGTAGTGATGGGGGGCCGGGAAGAGTCCCTCAGCCCTTGTCTCTTTGGCCATGAGCAGAAGAAGTTGTAGAGACAGTAGCAAACCCTCACGGTTTTGGCGGCAACCACTATGCCACCTGAACCCATCACTAAATCTTCCCCATAAGGGGCAAAGCCTTAAAATGCAAATACCTACTGAACAATGAGTATACAGTTTCAGTTACACAAGGTGAAGTTCCAGAGATCTGCTATGCAAGTAGTGTCTCTGCTTAACAATACTGTATCATGCACTTCGAAAGCTGTTACGAGAAGAGGTCTCAAGTACACTTACCGCAAAAGGAGGGTGGAGGTGCTGCTGGGAGAAAATTCAGGAGGAGCTGTGTTTAGTACATGTTTCCCCCCTTGACCGTGGTGATTTGGTAGGTATACGTTTGTATCTATCAAATGCTGGAGGTTAAATACGTGCAGTTTTATATAACAATTACCCCTCAACAGAGCTGTTAAAAATAAATTTTAAAGGCTCGGTGCCTGTGGCTCAATGGGCTAAGGCACCAGCCACATATACCTGAGCTGGCGGGTTTGAATCCGGCCTGGACCCGCCAAACAACAATGACGGCTGCAACCAAAAAATGGCCGGGCGTTGTGGCGGGCGCCTGTGGTCCCAGCTACTTTGGAGGCAGAGGCAGGAGACTCGCTTGAGCCCAGGAATTGGAGGCTGCTGTGAGCTGTGATGCGACAGCCCTCTATCCAGGGTGACAGCATGAGGCTCTGTCTCAAAAAATAAATAAATAAATAAAAAATAAATAAATTTTAAAAACCATAGATAAATAAAAATAAATGAGAACTTTCATATGAATACAATGGAAGAGGATTTAATATGAAGCCACCAAGTAAACTGTCTGAAATCTCATATCTGCTACTCAGTTACCCTGCTGGATTCTAAACCCCAGTGGCCAGAAAGATATTTCTGATATTTCAGATATTTGAGAATTCATCTCTAGACTGTGAGCTCCTACATGTCTATATTTCAGCCTGGCACAGAGCCTGGATCATGGGATATGTCCATCATATACTATTAATAGATTAATTAATCCAACTAGCCACGGCCCTCCCTCCACTGGGCAAAGCTAATGAAAGCCTGTGTTTAGATTGAGAGGGAAACCAAATATCTTTCCCTAAGCAGAGGAATACCGTTGGGGGCAATAGGAAAGAAATGTAATCAATTTATTCCACAAACATTGCCAGGCGCCGCCCTCAGCACCTGGGTAACCATGACAAACGAGGTGATATTGTGGCTGGACAGCATGGGGCCTGTGATTTTCAACTGGAGGCAGTGAGACCAGATTGGAATCCCATATCTATAAATTGCTACCCATGCGTCTTCAGGAAAAGTTCTCAATGTCTCTTTCCCTCCGTTTCCTCGTCTGTAAATGGAAATAATAGTAGGGCCTCCCTCACAGAGTTGTTGAGGATTAAATAAGATAGTGCATATAAATCACTCAGCACGTTGTCATGGTAAATGTCAGCTTCCTGACCGTGACATGGTTATCCTCGCCGACAGAGTAGACACTGGCAATGTTTCCTATACAGGGTCTGATGATAAATACCGTACACTTTGCAGACTGTGTATTGTTTCTGTCACAGCAATTCAGCTTTGCCCTTGTAGCTCAAAAGTAACCACAGAGGGTATGGAACTGAATCTCTTACCATTTTAACATGTCATGAATCTTTATTCCCATTTTTTTGTTTGTTTTCTTTTTCCCCCAACCATTTAAAAATGTAAAAACTATCCTTAATTCATAAACTATATAAAATTGGCAGCAGGCCAGATTTGGCCTGTGAGCTGCTGTTTGTTGACCCCTGGTTCAGAGGGGAAATCGGAAAACATAGAAGCTGTTACGATGCAATCTGTTCAAAGTACAGAGAAGGGAGGGATTTGTTCTGTCAGGTAGTGAGAGGAGGAGATTTAGAATGGCTCCATAAGGGCGGCGCCTGTGGCTCAGTGAGTGGGGCACTGGCCCCATATACCGAGGCTGGCGGGTTGGAACCCGGCCCCAGCCAAACTGCAACGACAAAAAAATAGGTGGGTGTTTTGGTGGGTGCCTGTAGTCCCAGCTACTTGGGAGGCTGAGGCAAGAGAATCACCTATGCCCAAGAGCTGGAGGTTGCTGTGAGCTGTGACACCACGGCACTCTACCAATGGCGACAGAGACCTATGTCTCTAAAAAAAAAAAAAATGGTTCCATAAATGAGGAAACATTGGAAACATTTAAGCTGGGCTTTTAAGAGTGAATAGGAGTTCAACAATTGGGACTGGTAAGAAAACAACCATGAGAAAAAAGAATGAGCAAAGGAGGGGCAAAAGCTTTCGAGAAATGAACCTGAAAACCACCATCCTGTCACAAGTCTGTCTGTTCTGTGTGCAGTTTTTAGCCCCCCCTTGTAAGACCTCTCCCCATAGCTCTAACTTTGCAGGTATTAGCATCTGTAAAATTTTGCTTACACTAGGGCTTCCCACCCCCTGCTTAAAGTGCCATATAAAAACCTTGCACCCCCGCATCAAAGGGGGTGGTCAAGAGACTTTGTGGTGTGAGCCCGCTCTTGACTGGCCGGCACCATAAAGGATCCTTGCTTAATTTGAACTCAATGTACGGATGTTTCTCTATAATTCCACTTGCAGCGGTTACAACAAACCAAAGTTCACTGCCGTACAGAAAACCAAATCACATGGATGGTAACAAGAAAGAATTTTTATCAGGTGTTCGTTTTTATCAAGCACTCATTTATTTATTTTCTGGGGCCATTGTTTGATTTGGGATATTACAAAGACCCTCAAAGTAGACCTTAATTTGTGATCAATTATCATGTTTCCACACCCACCCCCAGTCACCATCACCTCCTCCTGGGAGACCCCAATAATCTCCTGAACGTGCTCCCTAAAGTTCACAAAAAGAGCCTCGGTCACAGACAATACAGCCTTTCTTTTGGACAATTTTATCATTCAAGTCAAATAGAACGTGAACATTTTGAAATAATAAGGTCATTTCACTTCTCTTTATTTACTAAGTTAATTGATTGCCTTTCCCAGTGTTTGTGGAAAAACACATTTTATTTTTTATTTATTTTTTTAAGGAGGATAGGGAAATTATATTTTACACATAGAAATACTGATGGCATATATTAACAAAATATTTTACATTTAAGAAAGGATATAAGATTATTTTTTAAAGAAAAGTATGAAACACAGAATATTCACATGCATTGGTAATATCTACCAAAATTCAAATATGCCTAGCTCATATATAAATTAAGGAAATAAAAAGTTTAAGTATATACTCTACTTGGTAAAAACAAAAACCAAATACCTGGTTAAAAATAACCATTAATCTCTAGTGTGTAACTTCAAACAATCAGTGTATCATAAAAAAAAACCTGGTCTTGAAGTAAAATTTAGGGCTGAGATTTATTTTAGACCCTACTGCCTTTGTGGAAAAATTAAAAGTGGTATAATAAAACAATCTGAAATGAAAACATGTATACAATCA
>CAUYRH010133895.1:0-16884 GCA_963574655.1 Perodicticus potto
TCTAATTCCATCTTTTCCTCCATTCTGCTGATCTTATTTGCAATCCAGATTCTGAATTCGATTTCAGACATCTCAGCCATTTGCCTATGCAGGAGATCTTGTGCTGTGTCTGCCTTGTTGTTACTTGGAGGGGTTGGTCTATCCTGATTATTCATATTGCCAGAGATTTTCCATTGATTCCACCCCATGGTTGTTTTTCACCATTGTGTTTGGCCCTTCAAGTGGTGGGCGCAGGGCTGTGCGGTTGTCCAGGAAGTTTTTGGCAGGTGGTGGTCCTGCAGAGAGACTTGGCAGTCGCCGGTGGGGTCCCTGGAAGAAGGCTGGCCTGTGGAGGTCCTGTGGGTGCCAGGCGGAGGCCCACTCAGTTGCCTGGAGTTACCCTGGCTGGGGGCCTGGCAGTCATGGGCAGAGTCCCTGGCAGAAAGCAGACCTACAGAAGCCCGGCAAGTGTGGGATGCATGGCCAGGTGATCGCCAGGGGAGTTCCTGGCTAGGGTTAGGCCTGCAGAGGCCTGGAAGTCACCAGTGGAGTCCCTGTCAGAAGGCTGGCCTGCTGAGTCCCCATGGGTGCCAGGCCAGAGGCCCACACGTTTACCAGGATTGTCCCTGACCAGGGAAGGACCTGCGGGGGCCAGGTGAAGGCCCGCATAATCGCCAGGGGAATTCCTGGCTGGGTGCAGACCTGTGGAGGCCTGACAGTTGCCGGCAGAGTCTGTAGCTGATGGTGGGCCTGCAGAAGCCCGGCAAGCATGGGCCACAGGGCCAGGCACTCACCTGCGGCTTCCCTGGCTGGAGGGGAGGGAGGCTTGCTACAGCCCCCCCCCCCCCAGAGTCTTTTCCCGGTGGGGCCCTTTTTCCAGCAGGTGGGGGTGGAGGCGCTGCTCAGGGACCTCCTCCCTTAGTCTCAGTGGGGATTAGGCTTCTGGTTCATCGGGTAAGGGGGGAAGGGTGTACAGTAAGTTAAGAATGGTGGGGAAAACTTTAGTTCAGTGTTTCTGCCTAGCAATAGAATTTTCAGAGTCACACCGGGGTGCTCAGGGGAAGCACACCTCACTTCCCATAGCACTCTTCCATGGGGTGAGCCAAGAGATCCACAGTTCACCATTTGTCTGTTGAAAACTCACAGGAGCAAGAGAGGAGAATAAAAAAAAGGAAACAGAGAAGCAAGAAACTCAGAGCTTTCTTGGGGGAGGGGACGGGCACTCTTCTTTTCAGATGAATTTTGTACCTGAAGTGTGCTTTCTTGGGGTTGCAGCCAATCTCAGTAGAGGTGATCCGGAGAAATCACTTCTCTCTCTCAGTTGAGCTCCCAGTATTCAGCTTAATTGCACAATTTCTGGATGTTATCTTCCCTTTTGGACAGGAGCCTTTTTCGGAAGCTGCTTCCAGTCAGCCATCTTGCTCCACCACCCCCCTGGTAATTTCATTCTTAATCTCGTCTATCACCCATCTATCCTTCAGCATAAGATTATTTAGCTTCCATGTCCTTGTATGAGTTTGCAAATTCCTATTAATATTGAGTTCAACTTTTATTCCATGATGGTCTGAGAAGATGCAAGGAATAAATTCTATTCTATTAAATTTTCTGAGGTTAGACTTGTGATCTAAGATGTGATCAATTTTGGAGTATGTTCCATGGGCTGATGAGAAGAATGTATATTCAATTTTATTAGGATGAAATGTTCTGTAGATGTATGTTAAATCCAGATGTTGAATGATTAAGTTTAAATCTAAAGTTTTTTTTGCTTAGCTTCTTTTTGGAGGATCTATCTAATACTGCTAAAGGGGTGTTAAAATATCCAAGTACTATGGATCCGGATGAAATCAAGTTGCTCATGTCAGAGTTTCTCTTATAAATTGAGGCGCATTCTGGTTTGGTGCATAAATATTAATAATTAAAATCTCATCATATTGAGTATTACCTTTAACAAATATGAAGCGTCCATCCTTATCCTTCTTTACTTTGGTTGGTTTAAAGCCTATTGTATCTGCAAATAGGATAGCAACACACCCTACTTTTTTCTGATTTCCATTTGCCTGAGATATAGATGACCATCCCTTCACCGTGGGTCTATATTTATCTTTTATGATGAAATGAGATTCTTGTATGCAGCATATATATGTCCTGAATTTTTCTATCCAGTCATCCTACATGTGCCTCTTTAAAGGACAATTTAAGCCATTCACATTAGTTGGGAATATTGATAAGCCTGGTAGATTTGGGGGTATTGAGTTTTTCAATAGTCCAGTGGACATTTTTAATCATTTTGCCACTGTGGAAGTTGGAATTTGATCAAGTTTCTGAGTGAGTTTACTTTTGTGGTGAAGGATTGCACTGTTCATTATGGAGGATAGGTATAAGAATATTCCAGAGAGCTGGTTTAGTTATAGCAAATTTCTTCAACATGTGAATGCAATTAAAGTATTTAATTTCTCCATCATAAATGAAACTCATTTTCACTGGAGTCAGGATCCTGGGTTGAAAGTTATTTTGTTTTAGTAGATTAAAAGTTGATTACCACCCTCTTCTAACTTGAAAGGTTTCAGCAGAGAGATCTGCAGTCATTCTAATATTCTTCCACTTGTAGGTTATGGTTCTCTTACGTCTGGCTGCTTTCAGAATTTTCTCCTTCATATTAAATTTAGTGAAGTTAATTATGATGTTTCTGGGGGTTGTCTTATTTGAGTTGAGTCATGCTGGGGTTCTGAAACTGTCTGCTATCTGAATCAGAATCTCTTGGCATGTCTGGAAAGTTATCCTTCATAATCCCATGAAAAAATGGTGCTTGTGCTTTGTGAAGCATCTTTGTCACCCTCAAGAATTCCTGTAAGGTGAATATTAGTTTTCTTCTAATTATGCCAACCTCTCTGAGAACATGATCCACTTTTGCTCCCCATTTCTCTTCCTCTTTGAGTTGGGAGTGTTCAAAAGCTTTGTGTTCAATGTCTGAAATCATTTCTTCTGCCTGTCCATTTTGTTACTGAGGGATTCTACTGTATTTCTCAGATCGCTGAGGGCTGAAAATTCTTTTCTCAGTGTGTCAAAATCTTTGGTGACTTTGTCTTTGAATTGATTGAATTCTTGAGACAACTTTTGAATTGCTCCTTGAATTTCTAATTCCAATATTACCTTCACTCTATTAATCTTATTTGCAATCCAAACTCTGAATTCAATTTCTAACATCTCAGCCATTTGCGTATAAATGTGATCTTCAGTTGTATCTGCAGTATCGTTTCTTGTGAGAGTTGATCTCCTCTGGTTATTCATGTTACTGGTGTTTTTCTTCTGATTACTCCTCATGATTATTTTACACCATTCAGCTAGATGAGCAGATAAGTTTAAGTTGGATTGGGGGGCTCCTGGAGTAGAGATTAACCAGCCCTTTACCCACGAGCTGTGACTAGTTTTTGTACCTTTTCCCCTAGAGCTTTGCAAAGGACCTGTACAGTGCTATGGACTGAGACACTGGGGAACTTACTTGGTGTGGTGGGGCTAAGTGGCTCTATCTTGTTTTCTGCTTGTCTCTGTCCTACCCTAGTGAATTAGTTACTCTGGGTTGAAGTCTCAGCTGTGGAGAAATACCAGCAATTAAGTCACCTTGCCCTCCATGGGCTATAACTGGAAAAGGAAAATGAAACCTCCCCACAACCACACACCCAGTGTTCCACTTTGGATAGTCCTTGGGTGATTGGTCCAGTCCGAGGGATCTGAATCAATTGTTTCAGACAGAACATTTACAAGACAAGAATGTGTTTTAACTCCACCCAGATTACTACAAAGGATATAAACTCTCCATCATTTTTATGGCTGAATAGTATTACATGGTATAGTTATACCATGGTCTGTTAATCCTTTCATGAGGTGATAGACATTTAGGTTGTTTGGACATCTTGACAATTGTAATCTGAGCTGTGATAAACAATCTAGTGCAAATGTCCTTATGATAAAATTATTTTTTTCTTCTGGGTAGATGCCTAGTAGTGGGACTGTGGGGTCGAATGGGAGGTCTAATTTGATTTCTTTAAGGATTCTCCATGCTTTTTTCAAAAGAGGCTGTATTAATTTGCGGTCCAACAAACAGTGTAAAAGTGTTTCACTCTCTCTATATCCAAACCAACATCAGCAAATTTGGGACTTTGTGATGTGAGCTATTTTCACTAGAATTAGGTGATATCTCAGAGTGGTTTGATTTGAATTTCTCTGATAATTAGGGATGATGAACATTTTTTCATGTTTGTTAGCTATTCATGTGTATTCCTCAGAAAAGGTTCTGTTCATGTCTCATGCCCAGTAATAGATGGGATTGTTTGCTCTTTTTGTTGATTAATATGAATTATTCATAGATCTTCATTATCAACCATTTGTCAGACTTATAACACACAAATATATTTTCTCATTCTGAAGGTTGTCTATTTGGTTTAATCGATGTGGGAAAAACCCTTGAAAATGTCAGCCTTGGCAAAGATTTTATGAAGAAGACTTTCATAGCAATTGGATCAAGAACAAAAATAAACAAATGGGACTTTCTTCTAGGATTTTTAAAATCTCATGCCTTACATTTCAATATTTTATCCACCTTTAATTTTTAAATGGTGAACAGTATGGGGCCAGTTTTAGATGTTTACATGTCTTTGCCCAGTTTTCTCATCACCCCTTATGGAATAGGGATTTTTTCCCCCAGTGTATGCTTTTGTTGGTTTATGAAAGATCAGATGGCTATAAGAGAATGGTTTCATGTCTTGGTTACCTATTTCATTCCAAACGTCTATGTTTCATTTTTGTGCCATCCTGGTTTTGACCATAGTGGAGTTGTCATATACCCTAAAGTGTGGTAGGGTTATGGTTCCAGCTTTATCTTTATTACTAAATATTACTCATGTATACAGTATTTTTACTTGTTACATATGAAACAAAGAATTATTTTTTCCAGTTATTCAAAGTATGATGTTGGTATTTTAATGGGGATTATATTTAATCTGTAGATTGCTTTGGGAAGCTTAAACATTATATTTATTTATTTATTTATGTTTGAGGCAGAGTCTCACATTGTCACCCCCCTGGTAGAGTCATAACTCACAGCAAACTCAGACTTTTGGGTTCAAGCAATTCTCTCGCCTCAATGTTCCAAGTAGCTGGGACTACAGGCACCCACCACAATGCCCATCTATTTTTAGAGATGAGATTTTGCTCTATCTCAGGCTGGTCTTGAACTTGTGAGCTCAGGCAATACACCCACCTTGGCCTCCCAGAGTGCAGCATAGACATTTTAACAATGTTGATTATTCCCACCCAGGAGCATGGCATGTTCTTCCATTTGTTAATGTATTCCCTTATTTCTTCTTCTTTTCATACTTCTTTTTGTAAAAGTACTTCACCTCTTTTGTTAGGTTTATTCCTAGTTATTTCATTTTCTTTGAAGCTAGTGTGAAGGAGATTGTGTATTTGATTAGCTTCTCTACTTAGGTATTGTTGGCCTATATAAAGGCTACTGATTAGTGGACATAGATTTTATACCCTGAGACGTTACTGTATTTCCTGATCATTTCTAGGAAGCTTGAAGTTGAATCACCGGGGTTTTCTAATGCTAAGATTATGTCATTGACAATGAACAAGTGTTTGACTTCCACTGCCCTCATTTGGATGTCTTTATACCCTTCTTTTGCCTAATTACATTGGCTTAAACTTCGAGCCCTATGTTGAATAGTAGTGGCAACAGAGGACATCCTTGTCTGGTTCCTGCTCAAAGTGGAAAAGCTTTTGGTTTTACTTCATTAAATACGATATGAGCTATGAGTTTGTCATAGATGAGTTCAATCAGGTTAAGAAATGTGCCACTGATGTCTATTTTCTTAAGTGTTTTTATTAGAAAACCATACTGAATTTTATTAAATGTGTTTTCTGTACCTATTGAGAGGAACAGAGGGTCTGGTGTCTTTTTGCTTCTATTGATATTATGAATTACATTTATGGATTAACATATGTTAAAACAGCCTGGCATCCCTGTGATGCAGCCTACTTGATCATGATGCATACTTTTTTTTAATATGTTGCTGTAATCTATTGGCTAAGATTTTATTAAGTACTTTATCATCTATATTCATTAGTGAAATTGGTCTCTAGTTCTCCTTTTTAGTTGGGTCCTTTCCTGGCTTTGGTGTCAGGGTGAAGTTTGCTCTATAAGATGTGTTTGGGAAGGTTCTTTCTCTCTCAATGTTTTGGAATCAGTTCTGCAGTTCAGGAAAAATCTGTTCTTTGAAGATTTGATATAATTCTAGTGTGGGGCCATCTGGTCTAACTGGGGCCAGTGGGTTCGAACCTGGTCCAGGCCTGCCTAATAAAACAAACAAACAAAAATATCTGGCCTAAGTCTTTCCCTGGTTGGAAGATTTTTTATTGTTTCTTAGATCTCAGTGCTTAATATAGGTTTATTCAAAAGATCTATTTGTTTTTGGTTAAGTCTAGGAAGAGGGCATGATTTCAGGGAGTGGCCCATTTCCTCTACATAGTCAAATTTATGTGCATGGGTGCATGGAGTTTATTGTAGGAGTTGGAGATAATCTCTTGTATGTCTGTGATATCTGTTGTTTTTTCCTGTTTTTAATTTCTTGAGTATATTAGAGATTTTACTTCTAGGTTTCTAGTTAATCTAGCCACAGTTATGTAACCTCATTGTAACTTTGAGTGCCATTGACTTATGTTTAAAGAAGCTTTCTCAGAGTCCACATGAAGGGATGTTTCCTTAAGACCCTCCAAACTGATTAGCAACCTAGTCATACAAGAGGCAGACTTTGCAAGCAGAGTCTGGCTGTCTCTGGAATGTCCTGGAAGAGGCCTTGAGAGTGGTAAACAAGATAAGTTAATGTGCATCTCAGTTAAAGGTTGCACCTGCTTTTTACAGATGAATGGCTGAATAAGTTTTTGTGGCTGCTCTGCATAACTGTTATAGACCATTTGCTGCCAACTGTCTTATTATTATCAAGTGTATGTGTAGAACATAGTGTTGTAAAGACTATATAAGCTTGTAATAAATAAACTGAGGTGCTGCATGCCAGTCTCCCCTCTCATTTAAGACATTTAAATTGCAGATTATATCCTCGTGATACCATATCATGCAACACAGGTATATAAATTTAATTTATATATTTGAAAAACCATCTTTCTATTTCATGATTTTTCTGAATAAATCTTTTGTTTTCAATTTCATTTATTTCTGATTTAATTTTATTTATTTATTTTCTTCTGCTGGGTTCGGTATTAGATTGTTTTTCCTTTACCATTTCCTTAAGATGATTCATTAGGTTGATGACATTCTCTTTCTGTTATTCACATTTAGGTGTCTAATGCAATACATTTTCCTCTGAGGCATGCTTTTGCAATATCCCACAGGTTTGGGTAACTTTTAGCTTAATTGTTATTATTTTGAGGGATTTACCAATCTCCAGCTTTATATCTTACTTGACTCAGCTGTCTGAGCATAAGGTTTTTTTAATTTCCATGTCTTTGTGCAATGATGAAAATTTTTATTGGAGCTGAATTTGGTCTTTATTGCCTTGTGGTTTGAGAGGATAAAAGGTATAATTTCAGTTCTTTTAATTATTTTGAGGTTTTATTTGTGTTTAAACATATGATTTATCTTGGTGTATGTTCCATATGCTGTCAAGAAGATCATATGTTCCTTGGCTTTGCTTAGTTTCTGTTTAGAGGATATTTTTTGGGGGGGTGGGGTGTTCTGTATATGTCTATTAAGCTCATTTGTTCTAGTGTCCTAATTTAAGTCCTTTGCTTAAGTGTCTTTGCTTAGTTTCTTTTTAGAGGATTTTTCCAATTCTGCCAAAGGGTTGTTAAAGTCCTCAGCTATTGTGGTTTTCTGTAATAACATATTTCTCAGACATATCAAGGCCTATTTCATAAATCTGGGAGCATTTAAGTTGGGTGCATAAATATTTATAATTGAAATATTCTCTTATTATATTCTTCCCTTGACCAGAATGAAGTGACTATCTTTTTCTTACTTAATGTTAGTTGTTTTCATTCCACTTGTATCTGAAAATAAGATTGCTACTCCTCCTTTCTTATGTTTCCTATTTGCCTGAAATACTGTTTTCATTCCTTTCTCTGAGTCTAGATTTGTCCCTAAGGTTAAATGTGTTTCCTGGAGACAGAGTATAGATGGCCTCTGCTCTTTAATCCAATTGGCCAGCCTGTGCCTCGTCAATGGAAAATTCAAAGAATTAACATTTATTGAGAGAATTGGTAAGTGTGGTAGAGTTCTTTTCATCTTTTTTTTTTAAATAATATTGATTAATTTTATCCTTTGTGCCATTGTGAAATCTAGATGTTGTCCTTTATTTTCTGGGAGTTTACCTTGCTGGTGGTCCATTGTAATGTTCAGTGTGGAGAATAGGTCTAAGTATTTTGTGTTGAGCTGGTCTTGTATGGCAACTTTCCTAAATGTTTGCATATCAGTAAAAGATTTGACTTCTCCATTAATTTTGAAGATTAGTTTCATATGGTACAGAATTCTGGGCTGAAAATTGTTTTGTTTAACAAGGTTAAAGGTAGATGACCATTTTCTTCTTGATTGGAAAGTTTTAGCTGAAAATTCTGCGCTCAGCTTGATGGATCTACCCATGAAGGTTAGTTGGTGCTTACTAATGGCTGCTAACAGAATTTTCTGTTTTGTCTTGATGTGGACAGGTTCGTTTCAATGTGTCTTGGAGATGCTCAATTTGCACCAAGACTACCCAGGGTTCGATATCCCTCTCCAAAGAGTTTTGCAGAATCTTAGTGAAAATTGGGAAATATTCATTTATGATATATTCCAGTAGGACTTCCATTCCTTTGGGATGTTCTTCTTCCCCTTCTGGAACTAGAAAGTGGCTTCCAGCCCATATATTCTTCTTCTCCTAATATCACAGCACCACCTGGTGTCCATATATACATATACACACTCATATATGTATATTTCTTTGTTATTTTTCTTATTTTTTTTGATTGGTTATAGTTTTATTTTTTCCATTTTTACTTTCTTCAATAGCAAGTGTGTTTCCATTTTTGTTATAGTATTTCAGCCACTTTTATTTCCAGCCTGTGCCTCGTCAATGGAAAATTCAAAGAATTAACATTTAGTGATCCCTATAATTCATATGTTTGAATGGTTTCTGAAATCCCATAATTCTTTGAGCAAGTGGTCTTCTTTTTCTCTCTTCTTTTTTCCTCTTTAACTACCTGGGTAAATTAGCTGTATTTTCTAGCTCTGAGAGTGTTTTTTCTCCATGATCTAATCTGTTACTGATACTTTCTATTAAATCTTTAAATTTCCTGAATGACTCCTTCAATTCATAAAGCTCTGCCATATATATTTTTTAATGATATTTATTTTTTTTAATTGAATCATAGCTGTGTACATTAGTGCAATAATGAGGTACATAGTGCTGGCTTCATATACAATCTGGGGCCATATCCTTTTTATATTCCTCAAACCTTTCATCCATTTTTGGTTCTGTTTTCCACTTTCACATTATTGTCTTTGCCATCCATATTTTAAATTCCATTTCTGTAATTTCCATTAATTTTTTTATGAATGAAATCCTCTGTAGTCATGGTCCCTTGGAGTGACTGCTTTTTTGGGGGTTTTCATGTTGCCATAATTTTTCTGTTGGTTCTTCTCATGTATGTTTTCATCTTGTTCATTTCCTTGCCCTATTTCTTCTTCTTACTACCTTCTATACTTTAAATCACCTTGTCTCAAAGCTTTATATTGAAATAGCCTTTTGATATGAGGCTCAAAGGAGGAGAAGGGTAAAGAGTAAAAAAAGGAGAAAGAAGAGAAAAATGCAAGGTGGTGGAGAAAGAAGAGAAAGAGCACCAGAAGAAACAGAGCTATGCAGCAGGGTGCAGTTGCCACACATACAACACTAGGACTTTGGGGATCAGGTTGGGCAAGTCTCTTGAGACTAGGAGATCCAGGCAGTGCCTGCTGCTCAGTGGGTAGAACGCCAGCCCCATGTACCGAAGGTAGTGGGTTCAAACACAGCCCCAGCCAAACTGCAACAAAAAATATCTGGGCATTGTGTTAGGCACCTGTATACCCAGCAACTCAGGAGGCTAAGGCAAGAGAATTGCCTAAGCCCAGGAGAAGGAGGTTGCTGTGAGCTGTGATGTGACAGCACTCTACCACGGGTGATAAAGTGAGACTCTGAAAAAAAAAAAAAAAAAAGAAAAGAAAGAAAGAAAGAAAGAAAGAAACCAGGGGATCCTTTCTAGCCTGGGCAAAAGCAAGACCCCATGTGCACCAAATATTGAAAGAGAAGGAAAACAAAAGAAAACAAAAAATATTCAGCAGTATATCACTGTGGGAACCTGTGAAAACTGTTTTTTCAAAGACCAAATCTAGAAGGATACGCTAGACAATTACCTCATATCCTCTTTAAGCCAGTTCATTTCCATGATACCCTAACACTCAAAGAACAGAAAAAATTAAAAATAAATGAAGAAAATTAAAGATGCAGTTATATAAGATAAACATGGAAAAGAAGTGATATCTTAGCTGTTGTTTGACAAATTTAGGTGAGACTGATGAGAAAATACGAAAAATTCTACCAAAAAGAGAAAGCACTAGAGAAATAAAAAAAGAAAGAGGAAATAAAAGTGGCTGAAATACTGTAACAAAAATGGAAACACACTTGCTATTGAAGAAAGTAAAAATGGAAAAAATAAAACTATAACCAATCAAAAAAAAAATAAGAAAAATAACAAAGAAATATACATATATGAGTGTGTATATGTATATATGGACACCAGGTGGTGCTGTGATATTAGGAGAAGAAGAATATATGGGCTGGAAGCCACTTTCTAGTTCCAGAAGAGGAAGTCAGGTCTTGTCTTCCTCACTTAGTTCCTCTCAGTCAGGGCCTGGTTGCTCCATCAGCATTTTGTCCCTATGGAATTGGAGTCCTAAAACTCTCACCAGATTCTGTAGAGGCACATTACACAATGTTCCTGACAACAACTCCCAGGGTCATTCAGCTCTCTGCAAGTGTGGTTACCCAAGCTCAGCAGGCTTGACAGGACCAGCCATGAACTAGGACACTGTGGACCATTTGTACCCCATGGCCTTCTCACAATGGCAGTGTTCAGGTAGCAGTGAAACTGATTGGAGATGCACACCACCTGGTATTCATTCTCAACCACTGGACACTGCTTAAGTCCACTCACTCATTTAATTCCACTCCATTAATTAGATTATACATAAATCAAAAAGCTGTCAAACAGCCCTTTTTTGTCTCCAGTCCTATTTGGGCAGGCTGGCCAGCCAGTTACCTCCCTTTCCTAAGCACTTGTCTTCTCTGCTGGTTTTACTCAGCTCCATACCTCCTTGATGACTCCAGTAGTCCATCACTGCTTCACTGTGCCCCCAGAATGTTGTCCCTGGGTGATTACCACCACACAGAGGTGGTTGGAGTTTTCTTTCCCCTGCCTAGACATGGTGGGATAGTAAGGAGATATTTCTAGTCTGACATCTTGCTCCACCTCCCCATGGGCAATTCAGATTTAATTCTTTAAATCTCATGTATCATTTGTAGAAATGAGTTTGGGAAGTCATTTGAGTTATCTGAATAAATTTATGTTCTTTTTACATGTACATATATATTCATAAAAATTATAAATGAGACAGCCTAAAATTTTGAGGGTATTCCTATCAACATGAAGATGTGTAGAAACTTATTTCAGACAACACAGCAAAAATTAACAGGAAAATCCTAAATCTAGTAATTTCTAACATTACAGAGGCTTTTCAGTGAAGCAAGAAAAGTAAATTCTGGACTAGGATTCTCAACAATGGAATTCCAAGGAGAAGGCAAGATGGCCAACTATTACCAGATCATTTCCCCCCCCAAGATTCAAGTGGAAAAGCACATCTGAGGTAAAATACTGAAGTAAAGGTGCCAAATCCTACCTTTGCCAGAGATCTTACAGGTGTGAGTTGCAGAGCACAGCAACAGGGAGCAAGATTTTGGTAGAGACCAATCGCTGAGGAATTCAGAACCAAACAGAAAGGGTAAGTGGGAGTATTTATTTTTCTCCTTCCAAATCCCAATCTCTTAGAGAGCCCTTCTACCCTTATGAATTCATATGTTGCTATTATCAGCAAACTTAGAGTTTCATGGGAACAAAGCATTGACCTGCACACCTACATAGCATCACTCTCTCCTGCCACAGATTCAAACTGAGATAATGGATAACATATTTCTTAGGCACATTTTGGCCACCTTTATACTGTCAAGGAAGTCAAAGCCCCTTATTCTTCCTTTCACAGGATTCCTTGTAAATATTCCCCAGAACTTACTTGGATTGTGAAAACCACAAAGAAATGGGGAAACACAAGAGAGCAGCAGTATTTCCAAAATTCTTCACCAGAAGTCAGGCCACCCCCAGGGGACAAGGAAGTGTTGTGGACAATTTTTAGGACTGAGAAATGTGGAAGACATACTCTCCTGCACCTGAGAGCTGCTGGTTCATGATGTGAAGTTGCCTACACCTCTCCCAGTGGAGAAGAAATTGTAGAAAGGAATACACAGGATAGGAAGGTGTCCCTGCCCTGAGAAGAAGTAGCACTGCAGCTTAGAAAATGATGTGGAGATAAGGCTCTACCCTCCTTCAACCATATCCTGGAGGCATAGCCACTTAGTCTCCCAAGCACAAGCTTTTGTAGTGTGTATGCTGCAGGATGGCCAGTTCTAAGTTTGGGAGTGATAGTACACCCCCAATAGTAATTTACTCACTACACGTAGGCACTATATAGAGAGTGTGTCTCATATCCCTTCATGGATAGGCAGAACTTCTGAAGCAGAGAATCTGAGTCCTTAGGTCTTTACATCACTGGATCTACAGCCAAGGTTTCCCTAGAACCCACTCAGCTTTAGGACACCAGTGGATCCCAGAAAGCCTGTGAGTTTCCTGGTGTTTTGGGCATTTAAGGTAGGCACTGCAAACTGAGAAGTGAGAGCAGCATGTCAGAAGCCCCTGTTTAGGGAAAAACAGACCAGGGCACCAGCTACTCCTTCTTCCAGGCCATTATATGCTGTTCCCTTCCTTTTGGGAAGTATTGGGCTTACTCTTTTTTCTCTAAAATGTCACAAAAAGTATTTGTATATAGCCCAAGGACAAACACTATCACCTCTTCTGAAGGAAGGCAGGGCTAACAGTCCTTTACCTGAGCTGTATTTTCTATGAGTAGCTTACCATCTTTATAGACCATATCTAGTACAAATATACCTCCCTCATTGGACTATTTCAGCCTCAGTCAGTGTGATAGCCCTGTGCAGAGGGTCAATCTTCCTCCACCAACTTCGTTACAACTGGTCAAAGATTGGAGTTGGAAATCTGGGTACAATTGTACCCTTGAGGCCCCAAAAGACAGAAAACACTCTCACTGATAAAAGAGTGAAGTGTGAGTGGCTGTGTGCTCCACAGCTACCTGTGTGTTTTAATTTTATCAAAAGAGGTCTGCTTCTCCTATCACAGGATAACAATATATCTTCCTTTTTGCTTGTGAATTCTTCCAGAGCAGAAGATCACCCCACTCCTCATTATAAGAGTCAGCACCTCAACTCAGGGAGGTTTAAGGGCATGTTTACCAGCCAGGCTTAAGTCTGGTACCTACAGAACTCAAGTATGCCATCCAGATGCCTAGGAACTGGGGATTACCTAGACCATCACTGCTGGCAACGGAACATTCTACCAGGAGTGTGAGGTCTAAATAATGCAGGTTGCCAGTAGAACTACAATGGGTACCTACATGAATAAGCTAAAAGGCAGTATATCTCCTCTCTCTGTACTGAGCACCAGAGTTCGCAGAGTAGAACAGATGAATTACAAAGCTATCTGTTTTGAGCATAGGGAAGAGGTTCCAGAGGAGAAGAAACCAGAATAAGAACTCTGGAAATATGAGGAAAAAAAAAGCGCTGTTTTAACTACCATAAAGGATCCCACCAGCTCTCAAGAAATGGACATTAACACAAAGAAAGCTTTGGAATTATCAAATATGTAATTAAAAATATGGGGTACTAGTAAACTCAAGGGGATTGATGAGAAAATTGAAAACAAACACAAACAAACCAAAGTCTTAATTCATGACATGAATGAAAAATTCACTAAAGAGAGAGATACTTAAAAAGAATAGTATAACATTTGGAATTGAGAAATTCATGCAGAAAATTGAAAAATACAGTGGAAAATTTTAACAACATACTAGACAGAAGATAAGAAAGAATATTAGAGCTTAAAGATAAGTAGTAGCAATTGATTCAGTCAGGCAAAAATAAAGAATCAAGAGAAATGAATAGTTTCCCATTATGTAACAAGCCCCAAAATAATAATTTTTATCCCTGAGGGAGAAAAATAAACTACTTAAAGCATAGAAACCCTTTTAAGGAGAATAATGGAAAAGAATCTCCCTGAACTTGATAGATATTTAAGACAGTCAAATACAAGAAGGTCATTGAACTGAAAGATTTATGGTAAATAGGATATCACTAATTTGCATGCAGTCATCAGTCTAGCACACAGTCATCAGTCTAGCCAAAGCACACAGTCATCAGTCTAGCCAAAGACAAAATGTAGGAGAAAATTCTAAAATCTGTGAAATAAAAGTATCAAGTAACTTAAGACAGAAAACCTATCAGGCATGATAGACTTCTAAGCACAAACTTTAAAGGAAAGAATTGGGGTCCTATCTTTAGTTATGTTATACGGAATAAATTCCGGTCAAGAATTTTGTGTCCTGGAAAATTAAGTTTAACAGATGAAAGAGAAAGAAATTCTTTCCAGACAAGTGAGCAATAGGCAATTTTTCTTCACTATGTCTGGCTGGCATAACATAAATGCTCAATGCTGTTCCAAATTCCAAAAAGAAAAGTCAATATACATCAGGGTAAAAACATAAATGCTCAATGGTGCTCCAAACGCCAAAAAGAATAGTCAATAACCATCAGGATAAAAACAGCTTTTATAAAACAGTAACACAAGGGAGATTGCAAAGCAACTAGATAAAAATAAACATTATTACTGGAAAACATCTCACTTATCAATACTAATGTAGAATTTACATGGATTAAATGAACCACATAGAAGATATAGACTGGTGAGATGAGTTAAAACACACACACACACACACACATTCTAAATATTACTGTCTCAAACAAATCCAGTTAACTTGTGAAACACCTTAGAGCCTCAAGATAATGATTGGAAAAAATATTCTATGCAAATTAAAACCAAAATAGAGAATGAGTAGCTATCCTTAATATCACATAAAACAGATGTTAAATTAATAACAGCAAAAAATATAAAAATGACCATTATATAATAAAGGATTTAATTTAAAAAATAAGATATAATAATTTTCAATATTTATGCACCTAATAGCAGAGTTCCCAGATGTATAAAACAAATATTAACACACCTAAGAAATAAAATGAATAGAAAACCAATAATAGTGGGGACTTCAACACTCCACTGAAAAAAGTAGATAGATCATCAAGGTAGAAAATCAACCATGAAACACTGGATGTGAATGGGACTCTGGGACAAATGGTCCTAACAGATATTTAAAGAAGTACCCTATCCAAAAAAATCACAATATTCATTCTTCTCATGCACAAAAGGAATATTTTCCAAGATAAATCATATGTTAAACCAAAAAAGAACTCTGTAAACTTTAAAAAATAGAAACTATACCATTTACCCTATCAGACAACAGTGGAGTAAAACTGAAATCAATACAAATAAGAACTTGGGCAACTCTGTAAATACATAAACATTAAACAACATGCTACTGAATAGTGTTGGCGCCAATGAAGAAATCAAGATGGAAATAAAAATATAAGTGTAATGACAAGGGTGATATAAGTTTTAAAAATGTATAGCATTCATAAAAAGTAGTGCTAAAAACAAAGTAAGTTCTAGACACTAAATATCTACATCCAAAAGACAGAAACATCACGAATTAGCAACCTAATGTTACACCACAGGAAAATTGAGAGACAAAACCACATCTTAAGAAATATCAGAGAAGAACAAAATGATCCTGAAATAAATACAAAGGATCAATGCAAATAAAAGTAGGTTCTTCGGAAAGATTAACAAAAGAAGAGAGGTGATTCAAATAAGCTCAATCAGAAATGAAAAATGAAACATTACAACTGATACTTCAGAAATGCAAAAGATCATCTGAAACTACCATTAAAAGCTTTAAGCAGACAAACTAGAAAATCTAGAGAAAAATTGTGAGATTTTGTACCATAACACCTTATAAGTTCCCTCTATCAAACGTATTAATTAGTTTGATGTAAGCACTCCAAACTGTATTTAAAAAATCAACACATTGTACCCCACTTATGCATAAATGTATTCATGATCTATGTGTATATGACTTAATAAAAGAAAAAACATTATAAGCTTTAATTGGATAGAAATAGAAATTCTGAGTAAACCATAAGGATAGGTAAGATC
Source organism: Perodicticus potto (assembly GCA_963574655.1). Lineage (NCBI taxonomy): Eukaryota > Metazoa > Chordata > Mammalia > Primates > Lorisidae > Perodicticus > Perodicticus potto. The sequence goes on from CAUYRH010133895.1 coordinate 16,516, forward strand.
ATAACAGTGTTAAAAAATCCCCTCAATAAAAATGTTTAGGATCAGAGGAATTGACACCAAACCATGCCAGAGCTACAAAAAAGAACTGACATTTGACTTACCAAAATTGTTCCATAACATCAAGAAGGAGGGATTCCTCCCTTACTCATTCTATGAGCAATATCACCCTGATACCAAGTCAGGGCAGGAAATAACAACAACAATAAAAAGAAATCTATAAGGAAACTACAGAAAAATATCCCTCAGGAACACAAATGCAAAAATCTTTGACAAATTAGTAGGAAACCAAATCCAATAGTACATAAAAAATGTAATTCAATATTATAAAGTGGGTTTCATGTAAGGGGTGTAAGAATGTTTAACATTTTA